>CANYCX012515151.1:0-16387 GCA_948193385.1 Breynia disticha f. nivosa | reverse complement strand
CAAACGTCAAATTATTGGGATCCCGGGTGAAATCATGATAGAGAATGCATTAGAACATGCATTCATATTCATTTTTATGATATTTGGCATGTTCTTTATGAACATTGGTATATTTTGAATGGTATGATATGTTGATGATGGTTTGAAATTTACGGGACATTTTCTTTTTTGAAATGATGAAATGTTGAATGATTTGTGGAAGGATTTATGATGAGTTCATAATGTTTAGTATATGTTGAATTTTTGATAAATGTTGGAAATTGGCTGTGAATATATTGAAATTTTGATTGAAATTCATGTGAAAATGGAATGTGGTTTTGATTTTGAAAATTTGTGTTTGGAAGTTGAATGAAATGATGATGAATTATGTTAAGGAATGTTGTATGAAAGATATATGTGTTTTGGTATGTTTTTCAGTCGGACGAATAGGTAAGAACGCGGGGTGGAACCACAGTACGCGGTGTCGTCACGACAACACGTACTCATGGAACGACACTGCGTTTGTTAATGTCAAGTTACGCGTGGTGGGCGCGACACCGCGTACTTTCATTCCACACCGCGTAGTTCAGACGACACTGCGTTCTGACCTATTTTCCGTCCAATTTTGATGAAAATATAACATATAATTTTAGTATAAGTGTATTTATACATAATATGTTTATGTAATCATATTTTATTTAATAAATATGATTTAAAATGAAAATAATTTTGAACATTTATTTTAAGAATTCAATAAAATTAAAAGGTCTTATGAATGACATATTTGGTTGTTCACTTGTCTTAATTTATAAATATTTTATATTGTAAATGTGTATGGTTGTCCCTATTAAGGGAAATGTTACTTATTGAGTTTCAAAACTCACGAATATTTTAAAACTCTGCCTCGTCCGGGCAGATTTCATAGTTAAAAAAATTTGGAATTTAAAAGACGAGCAGTTTGGATACTTGACTTGCGTCACGGATTAAAGAAAAGGTGGGCAGTGCACAAGATATTTTCTCTCTCCCGTTTTTCTTATGTTTATGGAAAAGTGTATTTGATATATTTTTTTATAAATGTTTAATTTTTAAATAGGATTAGATTAAATTCTTTCCTATATAACCCTTAATTATATTTTGTAAATATGTGTTTTAAATTATGAAGGATGATTGTATGTATATTTCATATAAATGTTTTGTTATATAAATTGTAAATTTTGAAAACTATTTTCTAAACTTGATGTTTGAGATTTTAATTGTTATCTTAGAGTAAAAAAAAATTAAATAAATATCTAAGGTAATAATTAAAATTTTGAGCGTCACAGTGCAGATCTTCAGCTCGCTTTTACAGAACTATGTATGGAAAATTTTTATATACTAGGCAACTAAAAATAGTGTTCTTAGGTAAGAATACATACCATTCAAAAGCCACTCCGATTATGGAGTTCGAAAAAAGCCTTAACAACATTTTCTGGCATTTGGTGTAACTAGAGAATTTGCCACACTGTGTGGTGAACCTTGCCACATTCATTACTGTTTATTGTCCACTTTTGCCTAAAAATAAATAAAAGTTAGGAATTTTAACTCCCCTTAGAAGGGCTCCCGTCAATATGCTTCAGATATGGTTTTCTAAACTGTGACCAAATTATTGGGAAAAAACAGTCCAAACAAGTCTTGAACAAACTTCCTTACTGTGTTGTGTCCACCTGACAACCGTTAGTGCCATTTAAACATTGTGACACCGAAGCAGTTTTGTCCTAGGGAAATTTTAGGGATCATTAGGTTGAAATCCACTCTACTTTGGATGACATCTCTGACCATTGATAGAGCTCCTTCTGACTCATAGAACGTGGGTTTTGTCCCTGGACCTATATATCCTTGAATGTGCACAATCAGTTTGCAGGGTGTAGGAATTGGCTCTCTGGGATTATCCTCCCACGTGTGTGGTGGTTGGTAAACATGACCACTTAGTTTCTCTTGTTCAAACCTTCAGCATCTTCTTTGACCTCGTGCCCCCAGATTCCTTGGGAACTTTTTCACTCACTAGCTCCGCTTTCCCTTGTTTTTCCTTCTCTAATAGTTGGAACCACAGTTTGGGAATTAGGAGTAGGATCCAACCTTTTTGGGACTTTGACTTATTCACTAATTGATTCTTTTGGCTATTAGAATACATTTTGCAGTAGTTGTTTGACAGAAATTGTTGATTGCCTAGGCCATTGTGGTTATCATTTTCATCTTTCTACCATCATTGTTTTCCATGTATGTCATTTTTGTATTATGCCCTTTCGGTGAAACCGTCCCTGGGATGTCGACCACTGTTGAGTTGTTGGTTTCTTCCATGTCCTTAAATTTAGAAAGTGTTTCTTTGGCATTTCTAGTGACAACCATCTTCGGTGGGTCCCACCGAACATGCCAAATTGTTTATCCTTTTTTTGAGAAAATAAATAAATGTCATTCTTTTGATCTTGTAATGCGTGGAAACAAAATCAAGGAATGCATTAGCTTGCTAAGAATTTTATGTTTCTCTAAGCTAAAATAAAAAGTGTGCTATAAATCTTAATTTTAAAACAAATGATTGCAAATGGAAAAATTAGGACGATCTTTCTCAAAGGGTCCTTGACTCAATGGTATTCAAATCGTCAAGTAACAATAATTGAAAACAAGAAACATAAATAAACCTGACATAGTGCTAGAAATACGACATAGACGAAAAATAAAGGTGACAAAATGACAAATTAACGTATGGGTTTTTGTTGCCTAATGTATGTGTTTTAAGTTGTATTGTCTCCATATTTGTTTTTACGGGCATCTTCTCATTTGGCATGTGGATCAAATATTCTCCTGATTAATTAATGATTTTTTTCCTTGAATAGTAATAAAATATTTCCCTTATATTTGATTTTGCTTCCTTTTCTGGCACCTTGATTCTTGTGATATTTTCTAGAAAAATTTTTATATTATACTAGTTTTAATCAATTATTTTTTAATTTTACTTGCTAATACATATTTCTTACATTATCACACTTCATAAAAGTTTCTTTTAATAATACTACTTTAATAAAATGGTCCAGATGACTTTTACGAGCCCATTTATCCTTTTCCTTTATTTTCTTAGCTTCTTGAGCAAATCTTTTTCACATCCACTCTTTTAGATTTTTCCAAATCCTCTCAGACTCCTACCACCTTCGCTCAAATCCCAACTTCCTTTCTTCCTCTTCTTTTTTCTTCTAGTTCTCGCTCTCATCTCGTTCTTTTTATGATTATGTAGTGTGTTCTTCCTAATAATGAATTTATTTTTGTTTTTATCTTTTGACTCATCTTTATATATTTTTTAGGCCTTTCATTACTGAAGCTATTATGACTAGAGTTTCTTTTTCAAAGTTGAAGAAGAAAAATTTTACATATCTTCACAAAAGATCTAGTTTGACAATTTTTTTCTTTAGGTTTTAAATTTTTTATTTTCTTTATAATACTCCCAACTTGGAATGTTGATTTCATGTTTATTAACGAAAATAAAATCTCATTAAGCTACTTAATATAAATTTTAAATCTACTTTTCCTTACTAACAAATTTCAAACAACAAAAAGTTCATTCAATGTTTATTATCTTAAAGCAGTGCGTCCCTAATTTACTTCTTTTAAACATATAATCAACCATTAATGGGTTTAACTTTCTGTTAATATAGTTTAGATATCTATTTTCAAATTGTTGATTAAATAAATATTACTTTCCTTTTCATAGTCTTTGTTTACAAATTGTTTTTTTTTTGATAATTCTACTATGGTTTGATTACATCTATTGAAGTTTTAAAATTAAATTATTGAAGTGTTGTAGTAAGGAATACTGAAAGAAGCGGATGTGATTAGCATTGATTGGTTGTTTTCAGATGTGATGCTCAAATTTGCAAGTTCATTCCCGATTAATTAATGATTTTTTGCAACCATTTTTTTTATTTTGTCAAAATAAAGATAAATGTATGTAAAGAAAGGCATTCATGCATTCATTAAACCCAGATAATGTTAGCCCAATACAAAATCAAAGATGAATATGCGGAAGTAAATGTTTTGGTTTAAAATCATGCATGAGCCTACTATCTACACCTATCTTGTGTATAGATGTACAAAAGTGGGTATAACTGCAACAAAACCCTCAAAACATAAGCTAGGAGCCAACCTAACACAACAATTATATCACCACTGAGCCGCCCAAAAGAAGGTCTCGTATCCTATAGTATCGCTCTGCATAGTCACCATAAAACAAACATGCACGTGAGTTTTACATACCCGGTAAGTACACTCACAATCACACTTACCAAAGTAGTTAATGCTTAAGAACTTCATTAGTAAGGTGTGTTAGGTGATTTAAACATTTCGGATAGGAAATTCATCCTAACTTGACTAATTCAATAATCAGTAGTTTATTATTCAATAGTAAGGATCATACATCCTAGTTGTGCCAAACTACCTCACATCAAATCGGTTATTAGTCCTCGATCGCTGTAACACATATACATTTTTTAGCTGGAATATATATGGGAACGGCTTGCCCAGGCCATTCTCCTACCGTTCTCCCTCTATGGATTTCTTCTTAGTTAGAACGGTTTGTACAGGTTGTTTGCGATCCCGTTCTGACCTTCTGGAATGACTTTGGGAGTGTAACGGCTTGGAGAACGGTGTCCCCAGGCCATTTCCCAACCCATTATAACCTACTGGACTCCTAACAACAACAGTTTTTGCACACAACATTTGCACCATTCAATCTCAAACACAGGCAACTTTTCTCAACCAATACCTACACCATAACAATCTTAGTAATCATTATCTTCTCAATCAGTTAACAAACATTCCCTCACATAGTACCATGCACAATCATCAAAATAAATTCCAAGATAAAACACATCACACAACACATTAATCAAGCCTCAAACCTTTAAAAAATTTATTCATTTCCACACTTAGCCATATCAATTCTTCCATGCAAATGTATGTGCTATCAATGCGAATGCTTTTTCACACGAATGCATGCCTCGGGGTATTTCTTACGTGCATGAGAGGCTCCACCCTCATAAATTAGCTAATCCCTACATAAATTAGAGCTTTCGCTCGATTTTCCAAATCCCCACATAGAAATTTGAGCTTCCGCTCGATTTGGCTAATCCTCACATTATGAACATACAATGATGCTCATGATTGTGTCCACGTGACATGAAAGAATGGAATGCAAACAAGTTCCAATTCATCATTCTACACTCACACAAGATCTCATGTTATTCCAAGTTACCTTTAAATGCTCATAATCTCATCAATCAAACCAATACCATGTACATGTATTCATAATCAAAATCTCATGAAATTCACATTCCATCCACAAATTGATAATACTATATCATACACCTCATACGAGTTCTCCATTTCCTTTACACATTTGCCATAATAATCATAAAATATCAAACCTCCACACACTCAATATACGCACGATCAACATAGTTCACCGCAACAATCACATTCAATCAAGTCCTTTATTATGACATTTTACCCTAGCATTTCCAACATGTATGAATTAGATCACATATAGTTAACCGTACACAAGCAATACATACAATGGTAAGTGTGGTTTTAGTGCACTTACCTTGCAATCCACATAGTCGATTCTCAGCTCAACCTCGCCCGAGTTCTGAGCACTACCTCCTACACAAAACAACCCACATTTTCCATATTAAAAACTTATCTAAGCTACATTTCACATTCACACGCTCTTTTCCTCAAAATCCTAAATTACCTAATCCCTATAACCTCCAATCTCTCACCATTTTCACAATACAAAGCTAAACACGGATGCCACTACGATTAACCATACAAATCTTGGGAAGTCCTATATAAAACTCACTCTATTTCATATAAATTTCATAAATGTTGGAACTTACCTTACTGATATTTGAGTAGAAAACCTAGAGCTTGCCTAGGTTGTGTTCCTCTATGAAATGTACGAATCTTTATGTGTGAAAAGCAAGGTTTTAAGGTTTAGAATGGGCTGGAAAGGTGTTTTTAGGGTTTGGAAAATAGAGAAATTGGCTGGGAACTTTTGGGGTGGGGAAAGGACTTCATCTCTCTCTTCTGTCATAAAATACGCATCTATTTTTGAATTCTCGCCAAACCGAACGCCCTCGTGAATGGCCTACCCAAACCGTTTGGGTGGCTGGTCCAGGCATAATTCAGCATTCCAAATTTACACATTTCAACAGGGGGGAACAGCCATGGGAACGGGTTGTCAAGGTTCTTCCAGCCTACTGACTAGCCAATTTTTCGCTAAAATTTTATGCTACATCTTTCGGGGCGTTACATCATATGTTTATGGATGAAATTCCATATTGATACGAAATTTTGTTAGGAATAAAATCTAATATTAGCTTGTAAGAATCACGCAACTTTAATAATCAGTGGATACAAAGTGAGATTTCTTTGTTTTTATGTTCCATTTAAACTTTTTCTTGAATGGGTATGTTTATCCATAATGTTATAATATGTACTTGTCATTTGATATAGATCTTCATTGATAATAACAAAATTTTAACTCTATTGGTTTTGAGGACAACTAGCAAATGAAGGAAGCTTGTATCTTTACGAAAGAGTAGAAGTGAAGGTAAGCTATCAATATGTTTTCTTTTTTATTAACAAAAGAAAAATATCCTCAATTGCAAAATGTTCTTTTCATGTTTATTAACAAAAAATCAAATATCAATAATCTACATAATATAAACTTTTAATCAGGTTTAAATAGGTTGTATATTTTGATAGTTTGATTTAATCTTTAATTTTATTATTTTATTTTCAAATTGTTCCTTAAATAAATATTTATTGTTATGTGTCTTAGATTTAACTATTTTTAATTTGCTTTTCCCATTATCAATGAATTTTTCTTAGGTTTTATTTTCTGCATTTTTGTTAAAATACTTCCAAGTGTAGAACATTGATTTCAAGTTTATTAACAAAAACAAATATCCTTAATCTACCAAATATAAACTTTTAATCAGTTTTGATTACTTAACTAATTTTAAACCACGAAAAATTACTTCATTATTTATTCACTTAAAATATTATGTTATTGATTTACGTATTTTAAACTTATAATCTAATTTTAATGGATTCGAAATGCCTATTTGGTTTTCACTTTGTTTTCATTTATTTTTTTTTTCAAATTATTACATTAATTGTTTAAAGTGTTAGTTCTAATTTTTTTTTTAAATTTTCTTATTCATGCTGACTATATTTTTTCTTATGTTTACGTTATGTGTTTTAGTTAAAATGCTCCTAACAGTAGAATGTTCATTTGATATTAATTTACAAAACACCAAATATCCATAATATACTTAATATTAGCTTTTAATCAACTTTGACTACCTAATTAGTTTCAAACTACAAAAAACTACTTCGATATTTATTTGCTTAGAGTAATGTTTAAACATATAATCTACTTTTAATAAGTTTAATATTTTATTATTTTGGTTTAAGCTTTGTTTTCATTGCTTTTTCAAATTGTTGCATGAATTTCCTTAAGTGTTAGTTTTACTTTTTTTTTTAAAAAATTACTTATTCGTGATTATTGTATTTTTCCTTAGGATTTACGTTACATGTCTTTGTCAAAATACTCCCAACTGTGAAATGTTCATTTAATGTTTATTCACAAAAAACAAATATCTCTAATCTATTTAGTATAAGCTTTTAATCAACTTTGACTATCTAATTAATTTTAAACTACAAAAAATTACTTCTATGTATATTCAAATAAAGTAATGTGTTCTTGATTTATCTTTTGTAAGCTTACTATGACACCAAAAAATTCACTTAATCTAAATATGCAACTTGTTAAAAACCAATCGAAGTTTTATTTGTTTCCTATTATCGTATGGACTAAACGTTCATGCTTAAGTTTTAAATGATTGTGCATGCAAATGTAATGATGAAGAAAACATATTCAAGTAAAACCTTTTTAGAGAACAAAAAGCCAACTGTATCAAAAGGGAGTTACAATTTTTCAAAGCCATATATTATCACAGGGTATATTTATGAATATTATCAAAATGATCAAAACGACCTTTTGGAAATTCTTCAAAAGGAAAATAACAAAAGAAATCTGAGTGGATCCCCTACCTCGCCACGCATAGTCCCAAACTCTCCAAAAGGGGTAGGTAGATGCCTACTAGGCAGCCTCTCAACCTGTTCATGAGGGACATATACAACTGTTCATGAGGGACATATACAAAAAGCACGCAAGAGTATTAAAATTTATTAGTTTGATATCCCCAACGTCACTTATTCACCAAGAATGTAGAGGTAGTAACGTTCGTCATCCCGATGGATTCGTACGTTATTCATTTCAGTTTCAGACTAATGTACATTGCCCCAAGAGATAACATATTTTAGTGCCCACTATTAGAGAGAGAATGCACATATGACCAGCCAACATATGTTAGAAATCGTATAACCCACGTTAAAAACAATGCAAAGGTTCATATTTTTAAAGATGATCACACTGGCACATAACCATCAAGCTTTTTCACACCACCCATCTGTTGCATCAAGTTGCATTATACACACACATCATGTTTAAATAACAAAACTATGATTATATGCAATCCAATATAGACTACAGATTCTATGAATTTAGCATCCAAAATTTAGGGTCCAGTTAAATTGGAAGCTAAATTCATGCAGTAAAATTGGCAGGTTGATGAGCAGGGTGGCTGGAATTTTTGGCTGTGTCATTTAACGTCCATATGGATGCTAAATTGTTGTAATAGAATCCACGTGGATGCTAAAAATCTACCCTCTATATAAGCCATATTTTTTCTTTCCTCATTTTTTTCACCTCATACTCACTTCAAACTAAGTAGATTTCTCTAATTAAGAGAACATTTAGGTTTCTAAGATTTTTAGTGTTTAGGGTTCAGAATTTAGGATTTATAGATTTAGCAATTAGCATTTTAGGGTTTAAGATCTTACAATTTAGGATTTAAGGTTTATGGTTTAAGGATTAGGGTTTAGCATTTTAGGATTTAGGGTTTGAGGATTTTAGGGTTTAGGATTTTTAGTGTTTTAAAAGTTTAAGAGTTTTAGGGTTTAAGGTTTTTGATGTTTAGGGTTTTACAATTTTAGGTTTTACAATTTAAGGTTTTAGGGTCGACATTTAAATTATTATTTTAATATTTAATTTAATTTCTTTTATATTTTTAATTTAAAAATGAATTTAATATTTTACTTTTTATTTTGGGTCAAAATTTAGCATCCACGCTGACGCTAAATGTTTTAATGTCCACTTGGACACTAAAATATTTAGAGTCCATGCGTAAACTAAATTAATTAGCGTCCACTTGGACACTAAAATAATTTAGCGTCAAGCATTTTAGCATCCAAAATGAATTTAGCGTCCAAAAGGTTGGACGCTAAATGCGTTTTTTGTAGTGATAGCGAAATCTTACACTTGTATTTCAAACATATAAATGGCATCCTCGTTCTTTTTCCACCTCATGTTCGTACCTTTCCCTTTTAACTTTGAACCATCACGGTCCTCATGTCTCTTACTCAGTTGTTATCAAATCATCACAATTTAAATCACTCCACCCTATAGGGTGCACTACCCCAATTCATTCACTTTCTTTTTATCATAAGTCTATCCGCTCTTCCATATTAAAAATGTGAAATAAATAGTGTGATACATGTCAATGCAATAACTCTCATATGTTCCTTTGACTACACAAGCCGCTTGCTCTCGATTTCAATTTGAGTTGTATGCTCCACAAGGATGAGCCTCAGGCTTCTTTTTTTATTAATTATATATTTTTTTTCATATTGAGTCGCATTCTCCTAAATCATCGAGCCTCATACTCCTTTCTTCATTAATTATTGAGCCTTATATTCCATAATACCTACGAGCCCATGTTCCTCTACATGCTTATGAGCTGCATGCTCCTCTACATGCCTTTGAGCAGCATGCTCTTCTACGTGCCTATAAGCTGCATGCCCTTTAATGCAAGATGTTAAGATGATATGTCCATGTATGAGTCCAACTCCAAATGCTACATCACAAGTAGGACACACTTAAACATAAAATCATGCAACCATAGGTCACTTTAATATATGATCATAACTCACCCATTTTTTATTCACATCCTCAAGGTCTGTACTCTCACAAAATTATAATTGACCTTAGATCAATAATGCACAAAAGATTTCACATTCCACTTCACTTAATTTACCGATATCATGTTAGCATTTCTCAAATAAATCATATTCACATATCAATTGCATCAACCATACATACAACTAAATGACACTATACATCAAACACACAAACAAACACATGCATAATTAAGACATCATGTGCAACCCATCCATGGTTAGATAAGGGTCGAGTTATAAACCTACCTCGAATGTTCTTGACAGGCCCCTCTAGTGGTTACTCTGTCTCTACTCCTCTGGTTCCTAAAAAACATGACAAAATTTACATAAATCATTAATTAACTCACCTAAAATTGTTCATTATTTGTACTTTTCTAACCTAAACTCATTCTTCGTGCTCACTCCCACTCTTCTCTTGCAAAATTTACGAGTTTCTAACACTCTCTCCTTTCTCTCTTCCACACTCTAAACAACCTTAACAATTTTTCCCGTATCTTAGCTAACCCTAATTCACCTTTCCATTTTCTCCTATATAATTTTCATCTTCCTTAATGGTAAATATCTTTACCCCATCCTATTGTATTTCCTACCATTCTTATTCCACATAAATAACTTGTATAGAGTGAAGAATTTACCTAAAATTGAGTTTTTCTCTCAACCCTATATATTCTTAGATGTGAGGAGCATGGAGGGTTTTATGTGAATTTGGAAAAATTGGAGGGAATGCATTTAGAGGGGATGTTAGAGTGGAAGGGAAAAAGTCGTAGGGTAAGAAAAAAGGGATTTCTCCCGTTTCAATATGTTTTTATCGCAGGGTTGACGTGTTCCAAACCCCGGTAATGTAGGTTTTGTAGGCAGTAACATACGTTACAAGACATACGTTATTCTGGGATTTTTCTAGAATAACGTACATTATACTTGTGAATAATGTACATTATTCACCCCAGTTTGGTATACACTTGCCCTTTAGACATTGACCCTCCTCTGATTCAGTCCTTTGTTTGTCTCCCAAAATTTTGTTATCATTTGATCTAATTTATGTTTTGATTTCGGGGGTTAATTTTTTTGGGTGGTACAACTCTGCCCATAAAAAGAATTTTGTCCTCAAAATTTAGAAATTTTCCTAGTTTGTGTTCCCTCTCTCTTTTTCTTCTATCCAATATGCCTAACTAGAATTTGTAATGGCTAAAAAGGACATGGCATACCTATATTGCTGCTCTTATTCTTGGGGAACATATGGGGTAACGCTCTCTCATGTCACACTTGACCTCTTAGGTAGCCTCTGAGGTGACTGGAAACTCCATTACACTTTAACCAAAAATATCTCAAGATTCTTATGTCTCTACACTTGTCTATCCATTACTTTCACTAGTTCTTCCTTGTAAGACAAATCGTCTGCTAACTCTAGCTCTGACCCTTAAAGCACATGCCTAGTATCAGAGCGATACCTCCTCAATGTCGACACGTGTAATACATCATACAGCCTGGTTAGGTCGATTGGAAAATTCATTTGGTAAGCAAGAGGTCCAATCCTCTCTACTATCTCATAGGGTCTAATATACCTCAGTCCCAACCTACCACTCTGCAAATATCAAACCACATCCCTCAATGGGGACACTAGTACAAACACCTTTTTTTCCACAACGTAAGTCATCTCTTGATGATGTTAATTGTAGTAACTCTTCTGATGATCGTAAGTAGCTTTCATGCATATCTTTACTACCTCTATCTTCTCAACTATTTGTTGAACCAACTCAGGTCTTTTTAACTGTCTCAACCTCTCGACGTCTTAATAAATGAGGCTTCAGCACTTCCTTCTGTACAAGGCTTCGTTCGAAGGTATACCAATGCTCGAATGAAAACTGTTATTATACAAAAATTCAATCAGGGATAAATGTTTGTCCCAGTTTCCTTTAAATTCCAAAATGCATACCCTCATCATATCCTCTAATGTCTGAATAGTCCTTTTTGATTGTCGATTGGACTAAAGGTGGAAAGTGGTACTAAACGGAGTTTCATACCCATAGCCTTCTAAAGACTTCTTTAGAAATGGAAGTAAACCTTTGATCCATGTCTGACATAAATGATATTGGTACCCCATATAATCTCATAATATTGGATACATACTTCTCTGTCAATCGGTCTAGAGACTCATTCTATTTCATAGCTAAAACTTGAGCTAACTTACTCAATCTGCCGATGATTACCCAAACTGAATCGTGATGCCTAACAGTGAACGACAACTGACCGTGAAATTTATTATAATCTTTTCCTATTTCCACTCTAGAATGGTAAGTGACCTCAGTGTTATGCCTTGATTTGTTGACAAGATAGGCAGCAAGCCACGAAGTCTACAACCTCAAATTTCATCGTTGACCACCAATAAAATTGTAATAGGTCTCTGTACATTTTAGTGCTCCCAGTGTGCACAACATAAGAAGGGGAGTGCGCTTCTGTCAATATCTCCTCTTTAGCTCTATAATATTAGGAACGCATAACCATTTTCTCTAATATAAAATACTATCTTTGTCCATCTTGTGAGGAGTCTCCACCTTTTCAACCTTCCTTTTTATCTTCCTTAGGTGCAGGTCTTCTGCTTGTTTACTCGCATTAGGTTTAACTTGGATGTCCACTAATACCTCACCCTCAATCATCTCTAACTAGACTCGCAATTCCCTCAAGTAAAATAGGAACTCCACCCTATAAGAGATGAAGTTTGATTGCTCTTGTGCCTTCCTACTCAAGGCATCAGCCACCACATTGGCCTTGCCCAGGTGGTACTCAATACTGTAATCGTAAGCCTTTATCAATTCCATCCATCGCCTCTGTCATAGATTTTTAAAATTTTCACCGATTTTAATTTGAGTTGCAATTCTCAAATAAAACATATTCACATATCAATTGCATCAACCAAACATACAATTAAATGACACTATACATCGAACACACACACAAACACATGTATAATTAAGCCATCTATAGTTAATCATGTACAAACCATCCATGGTTAGATAAGTGTTGAGTTATACACCTACCTCGAATGGTCTAGACAGGTCCCTCTAGTCGTCGCTCTGCCTCTTCTCCTCTGGTTCCTAAACACATAACAAAATTTACATACATCATTAATTAAATCACCTAAAAATGTTCATTATTTTTACTTTTCTGACCTAAACTCATTCTTTGTGCTCACTCCCACTCTTCTCTCATGAAAGTTATAAGTTTCTAACTCTCTCTCTTTTCCCTCTTCCATACTCTAACAACCCTAACAATTTTCCCATTATCTTAGCAAACCCTAATTCACCTTTCCATTTCCTCCCAACTACTTTCATTTTCCCTTATGGGAAATATCTTTACCCCCTCCTAGGTTATTGCCTCCCTCTCTTATTTCACATAAATACCTTGCATAGAGTGAAGAATTTACCTTTGATTGATTTTTTCTCCCAACCTCAAATCTTCTTAGATGTGAGGAGCATAGAGGGTTTTGTATGAATTTGGTGGAATGGGAGGGAATGTATATAGAGGGGTTGTTAGAAGTTGAAGGTAAAATTTCTTATGGTGAGAAAAAGAGGTTTGAGTTAGTTAGTTTGGATTTTTATCTCGTTTTAATATGTTTTTATCATAGGGCTGATGTGTTCCAGACCCTGATAATGTAGTAGTGTACGTTACAAGACATACGTTATTTTGGGATTTTTTAAAAAATAACGTATGTTATACTTGTGAATAACGTATGTTATTAAGCTCAGTCTGGTCTATTCTTGCCCTTTGACCTTGACCCTCCTCTGATGTAGTTGCCTTTTTGTCACCCAAACTTTTGTTATCGTTTCGTCTGATTTATGTTTTGATTTCATGGGTTAATTTTCTAGGTGTTAAACTCACAATTAACTTTTAATAGGTCCAACATTCTGTTAATTTAGTTTAATCTTTAATTTATTTTTTTTGTTTTTAAATTATTAATTGAATAAACATTACTTTTATTGTTTGTTTTGTTTTCAAGTTGTTGCTTATGTAAACATTACTTCTTATATGTATTTATTAATTTATTTTTTATGATGAGTGCAATTTTTTTACTTATGTTTTACATTTCCATTAAAAAACTCACAATGGCAGAATGTCAAGTGCTTGTTTATTTTACAAAAAATCAAATGTTTCAATCTATTTGCTATAAACTTTAAATCAATTTTGATTTCCTAACTAATTTTCAAACCACAAAAATTAGCTTGAATGTTTATTCACTTAATTAATTCATTGCAAATTTAATGTTTTAAACTTGTTATCAACTTTACATTAAATATTGTTCTTTATTCAATTTTTTGATAATGTGTTCAAGTTGTTGGAATGTTGTGTCTGAATTGATTGATTTTCCTTTTGTTATGACGTCGCCATCTAAATTGAAATTAATTAGAAATGGAACTTTTTTCGTTCACTTGTATATTTCAAAATAAACATTAGAAATTATATTTTGTTATTAAATTGAATAGAAGAGTAGAGTGTTGAAAAAGAATATTTATATATGCTTTCTAAACGTTAATTTCTAGTAGGTTTCGATATATTTCTTTCATTAAAATGTTTTCTTTTACATAAAAATGTAACAATAATCAGTCTGTTTATGGCATTCATGTTTACATATTTCTTTTTTGTGAGAAACTTATCTTTTGAAGTTGTTTGAATGTTTATGTTAAAGTCTTTCTTATATGATCTGCTTTTGTACTTCAATGATAAGATTATTTTGTTTTTTGTTTTTTGTTCTTGAATATAGATAACAATCTTTGATTTTTTTTGTTTGAGTTTTTATTCTATCATATATGGTTTTTCAGATTCACATTTGATGAATCAAATTTAGTGTATGAAGATTTTTTGGTGGATGAAGAATGAGAAATGAAGAGTTAGTGTCGCGTCCAAATTTTAAATATCATTTTTCGAATAAATAAGAATTTTGAAACTATTTTTTTCTTTCAAAATAGTTTGTCAAGCCAAAAAAATGTAAAGATGAATAACTATACGTTCATTAAACCCTAGGCCAATGTTAGCCATATACAGACCAAATGTAATCATTCGAAAGCAATGGTTATGCTTTAAAATAATGAATGGAATCATCTATCTATAATAATAGATGTATAGATGTACAAAATGCAAAATTGTAAAGTATAAAATATACTAGGAGCCACGACCTCGGAGATGTATCACACTTCTAGTATCCACCCAAAACGAGCGTATAGTAGTAACTAACAGCGTTCTGCACATTCACCACAACCAACAAACACGTGAGTAAAATTAATTACTCAGTAGGTGTGGTTTACACACTTACCAAAGTAGTTAATGCATAAGTACTCTTTTCTTATTAAGCTTTACGTACATTATGCGATTGGGCAATCATCCTTATTTAATCTATATTCGATATGTTCTTTAACTCAAGTTAACACTGTTTTATAGACAAAAACGGTCTTAGAAAAGGTTTGCTCTACCCGTTTCTGAAACCGTTGCTCCCTTCCTAAAAGTCCTTGGGAGTGAAACGGTTTGAAGAATAGTTTCTACAAACCATTTTGGAACCAGTTTTTCCCATCAAAAATTTCCTTGGAAGTGGAACGGTCTTAGGAACGGTTTGAAAAAAACATTCTGGAGCCCGTTTTGGCCTTCCACAAATTCCCTGAAAGTGGAACGGTTTGGAAAACGGTTTCTACAAATCGTTCTCCTGTAACACCCCAAAAATTTGTCCAAATTTTATCTGAAATAGTAGGGGATAGAGAGATAGTTAATTCGTGTAATAGAGGTTAGAAAATGTCTAAAATTGAGTGGAATAATGTTTATTATATATGGTAAATATGTACGTATAAGATATAGGGATGTCGGGAAGTCGAAAGGTGAAAAATGGCCAAAATTTGGCCAGAAACGGCCTAGAAACAGCCATACAAGCCGTTTGGTGTTTCTTTAAGTTGGGAACGACCAGGGAACGGCCACAAGGCCGTTTCCCTTGGCCGTTTGCCTTATGTTTTGACAGATTTAAGTGCAGACGCGAGGGATTGATCGGGGAGAGAGAAACCAAACCAAGTTTCGGCCAAAAACCTTCCCAAACGCCCCAAAACCTTCCCCCACACATGCAACCTCAATCCTAGGGTCAATCCATACAAAGATCATTAAGAAAACTCCCATACATCATCAATTATCCTCCTCCCCAACACAATCTCTGCACAATTCCGAAAAAGGGAAAGAACAAGGTGAGTAATTCCTTTCGTAATCT
>CANYCX012514969.1:0-19987 GCA_948193385.1 Breynia disticha f. nivosa | reverse complement strand
ACTTACTAAAGTAAAGAAAGGAAAGAATAGGTAAGAACTCTGGATTATATTGATTTGATATTATGGAAAAGGAAAATGATATATAGGGAAAGATTGAATTAATAATAGAATTTTGAAAATTTGGTTCATATATATATATATGTATATATATTAATAATAGAATTTTGAAAATTTGGTTCATGCATATATATATATATATATATATATATATATATATATATATATATTAATATATATATATATATATATAACCAAGATCCATGCATGTTATACTTAAACTAGGTAGATTATTTTAGGGTTTCGTACCTTAAATCCGATGCAAGAATGATTGTATATATATATATTATACGTAACTACTATACAAGAACCAACCTATATAACCTTCAAGTCACCAAAACTCATGTCACAAAGGAGCTAACGCACCTCCCTCTATGCTTTCACATACACAACTAGTCCTTCGTGAAAAGGTCGAGTGTTATCTCTATTTTGCCAAAATGACAACAAAACAATTAGTAGGAAAATAAAACAAAATTTTATCATCTTGGAACCTTAAAGTTTTAGCCAAGAAGAATCACCAATAAGAAGAGTGCCTCTTCTTTTTATAATGCATAGCAATGAGAGAAATAAGGGGAAGAAGGTGGAGAGATAAAGTCTTATCTATATCTTAGCTCTGCCTTATGTTTATCTTTTGATCTTTGGAATAGATTAAAATTTATCTTTGAATTAAATTCAAATTCTAATTCAAATTATCTTAGGATAAATAAGATAAGTGAGAGACAAGATTGAATCAGACTTTTAGGACAACATATGTCCTAAATGTGATCCTCTCCATTTTATCTCCTAATCTTTTTAATCTTTATCTTAATGATTCATTACTTAATATGATTAACAAATAATCATGTCTTGGACATGTACCCTTGCTTTATGAGGCCTAAAATTTCTTCCAAATCACCTATTTTGTTGCCTTATATATTTGTCCTTAAAATGGTCTAAATGTACGTCTGAAATAGAAACACTGAATTTACCCTTTTCAGACCTAGTCTTCATGAGTGTTCCTATAAACCCATTTAAAGTTGCCATTTGGAATAATAATTTCCTAAAGGTTAGAATCAAACTCTATAAAAAAGCTGTAACAATCTAACTTAAATGAGGTTGTTATGACATTTGTTTGACCTAAATCAATCTTACATAGTCCTTTACCCTAGATCCTAGAATTACATAAAGCATGGAATGGTCATTCTTATTTTATCAATTCCTTTTCTTGATATTACAGTGACAATGAACCCTTTTAGATAAATAATGAAACTCATTATTTCATCTGGGTGTGGGCACACTCTTTTTAGTTGAGTGATCAAGTGGTCAGGGCATTTTCTCTCTCTTTGAGAGCAAGTAATCCTTTGACTTCTCTCATGGTCTCTAACATGAACCAATGCACACCTAATCATTCCCATACTTGTCACCCTTTTACGGGAACAATAGACATATGTTAAAGTATACAAAAATCAAACTTAAGTTTTATAGAGATTTTAGGTCTACGAACTCTGATATAAGATTTACATATGATAACTACTTATGACTCTGAATCATGTAGTTGTTCTAATTAGTGGATCTAAACCAAATACCATGTCCCAACACATGTATCCATGATTTCTAAATAACATCCTATGTCCTTTTATTCTGTAGGACCAAACCACTAAGTCAAAAAGAGAATGCTTGTATTAATTCATCCACTATTCTTATAGTAATGACCAACTAGGGATGTTTAGAATGAAATCTCTTACTCAAAGGTCTTACAAAAATATGCATCAAATATACCAACTTAAGCATCGAGATATTCAATCATGGAATTATATTGTTTCTTCATGCACATACATGATAGAAAGATAAAATGAAACGTCTTAACTAATAAATTTAATTAACAAACAGTGATTAGGACCGGGGCTTACACGAACACTATCTCGGTTTACATAATTCAATAATTAAGTAAACACTTCTCAACTATTACTTAAAGTAATATTAGAATTTCTTTCCCAATTAATAGGATAATATCTACATATTTTGAAACATCACATTTGCTTTCTTGTACACACAATGTATATCTTCACTTTCATTGAAGCTAAATCAAATGACTATTTCATTGACTTATTGATTCTAAGCCTTTAATACTTACTTCAATCCTTGAAGTTTGGAAAAAAAATTTATGTTTCTTATGTAATGGATTCAAGTTCCACAACTAGTTGTAAACTTAAATCTCATTTCCAATCATTCCTTTATAGGAAATTGTCGTATTTACACTTTGCTCCACTGTTTTCCTTAAGAAGAATATCTCTTAAAAAGAAAATAGTCTCATGAGAAATAAATATTTTATTCTAATAGACGTAATTCGAAAAATAATCAAAAAATAGATTTCAACTCTCACATGCTCTCTTTTTAATTTCTTAACGTATGACTACAAACCTTAGTCCCCAAAAAATCCTAGAGTTCTTGGACCAACCATATTTCTTATGAGTTTTTAACTTCTTTGATTGGATTGCATTTTTTCCATTTTTCAAACCACCAATTAGAATTACCAAGAGTGTTTAACTCATTATAGCATATACCATATAATTCGTTTCTTATTTGGACACATAAATCATAAAAAATATTCCAAGATAAATGAAACTATAATCTTAATGATACTCAGACCTTGGTTCAATTTCTTTGGTTAGTGCACTTAATCAATCAACATATACTTACATGTATAAGACATATTAAGTCACTTTCATTCTTCACTCATCCTTCTATATAAATATAGCTCGTATATGAATTAAACACTTCAACCATGAACTTATGATATATATATAGTAGATGATTACTTTAATAATCTAAACTTAGCTCATATGATTAAAAAGCTGCATCTTTTAAGTCTTTAACATATGTTAGTTTTATATATACTATATAGTTATTTCAAAGATGTCTAGTATTACATCCCTTTGTATTTATGTTATATTGGATTTATTAGACGAACATGAATATAATCAAAACTTGCATAATACTATCAAGTAGTAATATTAAAATCAAAAAAATTCTTAATTATGAAAAATAGTACTAATGTTTGACCCAAGGTTAACATTAAACATTAATCATAAAAATTTCTTAATAAATCCTTAAAGAGAAGATGATCATAATAGGTTCCACATGTTCGACCCTCGACAAAGAGGCTCATCTTTTCCTTCTTTCAAACAACAACCTATTTCTTTGTACCTAAACTGTACACCTTTGTTAGTAAAAGCCTTAAGTTCAATATAGTTGTCTCACAGAAAATTGCTTATCATCATATATGGATGATAAATATAAGGGAAACACATTCTTTATTCTTAATCCTTGTTCTTAAATAATAGATAGAATGATCCATGATGTTAGTCCTATTCAATTATCAATGTCGATGTTAGATAGTTAAACATGTGAACTAACATTAACATCTAAACATCCTAGTTGATCATTGACAATGGTAATTGCAATGAACTATAACTAGTATGTTGATTTGTGATGTGATTGCATTTTACCAATCATGGAAATGGATGACATAGATAAATTAATGAAAATGCATTGGATTGATCCACTCGAATGAAAATTTTGCATGGTTACAAAGTCATAAAAATTTTCATAAATTAGTGCTTATACTAGAATCCTTAGAAATGATGTCTTCGTGTGTCTTGGATGGATTCTAGTATACTTTGATACATGTCAAATATGGCTTATAACTTGGATATAAATAGGGTATGATTGGGTATGCCACAGTCTATGCTAAAATGACCACAATGAAGTGAATGGATTGCCAATCTAAAAAAAGAAATAATATCACCAACCACTTAATTCGTTATCTGGTAAGTGTTTGGCCAAGCCCAAGTTTATTAATAATTTAAATTAATAATATGTTTTATGTAATTTCACATATAAGATCAAAGAAGTGATTATTTTAAATAAGAATGACATAACTCACTTCTTATATTGTCATGATATCAAATTGCAAATGATCATACAAGTTTGCTGGGCAAAAAATTAACAAGTGTTGAATTTTTGTTTACTTGGGTTGATATTTAACGTATGATAGGTAAACAATATTTACTTAACAATAGGACTTAATACCAAGGACAGAAAGGCCTACGGGATTGCACACATACATTAAAAATGAGATTTGGGAGCATTCTGGGAATGAATTTTTTGAAATTCAATTTTTATAGTATTTCTAAAAAGAGAAGTTTTAGAAATCACAACATTGGTGCAAGTATATGTTTCTAATTATAGAATAAAAAATACAATAAAAATCATACACATTATTTTTCAATGACTGCATTTAATTTAAATGTAGGAGAAAAATAAATTCGGTAATTTTTGGACAAAGAATTATCCAAGAATGATTAAATGGGTAATGTCATAATCGTATTCCTAAAACCTAGGAGAAAGAAAATGGATTATGTCTTAATCAAGACAAAGCTTGTCCAAAATTAGCCCCTCCTTTATTTTCACTCTCATGGCTATGTATGCATCCAAAAAATTACGAATTGACTTTTAATTAGTTTCGAGTAGGAACTAAAATTAAAATACATAAAAGCTAATGTAGTTTGACTAGTCTACATGTATTTGATCTTAACTCTAAATCATAACCTTAGAACTTATGAACGAAATAATGAAGCCTATAAATAGACATAATTAGGTCACAAATTCGACACTCACACCTTCATGGTTGATTCTTTCAGTCAAAAATAAAAACTTTGTATTTAAGGTTGCAATTGTCAAACACCAATAATAAGAGCCTTAACTTTATTTTTCTTCTAGGTCATATGTGTGAGAGTAGAGGGAAGTACCTCAAGGGTAGTCCCTCAACATAAAAATAAGAAATGCATGTGAATCATAACCAAGAAAATAGGTAAATTTTCTTGTTTTGATTCTTCAATTTAATGATTTAAAGATTTTACTACTTGGCTAGCCTAGACTTTTTTTTTGTATACTATAGCACAGAGGTTAGCCATAGAAATGATGAATTTTCAATAGTGTATCAGAGTCACAAAAAATATTGTTTAAATTACTTTTGCATGGTTAAAGTTATGACAATTGATGGCCGTCTACCTTACGTTACGTAAAGGCAAGTGTACTTATCAAGACAGTAATAAGCTTTCAGAGCCCCGAGTGTCGATCCCTTAGAGACAAATTACTAGCTACTCACTATTTATTATTATCAAGTATACCAAATGTAATGAAGATTAACTAAAAATTTGATGACCAATTAAACTAAAAATTAAATAAGAAAGAATAAAAAACGAGGAGATTAAAAACCGATTTACTAAGGCAACACTTAGATTTCGAATTCCTAACGATGTTTAACCATCAATTGAGCTTAGAATTAGTGTAGTGTTTGTGACTAGACCATGGTGATTCCTAAATTATATTAATCCCTCTCTCGAGGTAATTAACGTCGAATATTAATTAATTTAACCTAAAATCTCTCTAAATTAAATTCATCAACACTGCATTAATGTTCTATGAATTACTCTACTAAGTTTGACCTTAATTCGGAGGATTTACGTCGATCTATCTCTAGATTTGCATTCAACTCCTTTCAATTATGAATGATCTATCGTACATTCGATCTCTCAATTAGCCCTATATGAATCAATATGTCAATCACAAGTGGCCGTTAAGCAATCAACAATGGCAAAAAATAATTCATAATTAAATATCAGTGAACAAACATCTCAACACTAAAACTAAATCAAATATCTGGTTCAACAATTAATAGTTTATCTCAAGCTAAATGATGAAGAGTTTAGTTCATAGTTGAAAAAAAAACACAAAGAAGATAACAAAGAACTCAACGGAAGAGAAATCCATAGAGATCTAACTGTAGTTGGCCTGTATGCTTTGTAATCCACTTTGCGGTCTGATATGATCTTGTTACTTGTTCTTCGTTTCCTTTGAAAAAAAGTTTTTTCTCTCAAGAATGATGATGGAATGAAGAGAGAATGGTTGTAAGAGTAGTTTTATTTCTCCAATTCTTGTATACCACTCAAACTCTAATTTTTCCTTAATTTCACATGAGAGTTCCAGAAAAATCAAAATTCTATCAAAGTACACGGTCGTGCCTGTGTATTTTAAAATTGTTTGTTTAATAAGCTGTCGTCAGTGTAGGATGTCTGCTTCGCCCGAATTCGCCCATTTTTGTTATTTTCATCCAAAAGTTGTCCAAGGTTGATTCTTAACCTACGAAATGTGAACCAAGAGATAAATAGCATGTTTTCTATGACGAATGCTCAATTTACGCTTCAAATCCATAACATTTACGCATTAAAATGTGCACGTTAGAGCTTTTATCAAACAACCCCACACTTAAAGCTTTTCTTGTCTTCAAGCAAAAAGAGAACAAAAATAGGTATCACACTAATCAACCAAACATCTTAGCACTAACATGGGGTGTATTCCAATTTCAAAATAAAATTTTCAAACTCTACAAGAAGCACTCAACCTACAATTATCATCTCAATTCATTAAACTAACACTTCAAATCATCATACATAAACTGCAAGCCAATACAGTAAAATAAATTAGACCAATTCCTCAATTCATTCTGCAAAGGTTGTTAAATCTTATTAATTTTAGCAAGTTTCAACATTTATTTTACTAATTACAGTACACTTCAGACAATACATTGAAAATTTGACTGCTAAGTTTATTTTCAATTTTTCTTAAGCTTATTCAATTTTTTCACCTTTTTTTTTCTTACATTTCTTTTTTTTTTTCCAAACATCTCTTTTTTTTTCTATCTTCTCCTTTTTTTAGCAATACTCACGTCATAGGTAGCAGAGTAATTATCACATCCATATATGACACCAAAATATATATGTCCTAAGCTTGAGCTTTGAATGATTCCATAAGGAATTTCAGCTCTAGTCCTATTTAAAGTTGGTTCATTCATAAGGAAGAGCATTCTCGACCTTGCTTAAGCCAACATTGATCCATGCAATCTCACTTAAGCACCTGGGATTAAACATTTGTGATGCGACTAACATTAATAAGAATATATATATTTTAGACCTCACCGAATAAACTTTTGGAATTGATCAAACTTATTCACCTGTGTTAACCTATAGTTCACATATTCTGATCACTCATGTTAATATGACTTATGAAACAATAACTGTATATATTATGTCTAAAGAAAAATTCAACAAACTTACTCAAAATCAAAAAAATTACCCCACAATTATAGCCTTAATAAATGCTCAATAAAATATGACCCCAACTCCACACTTAAACCGTGCATTGTCCTCAATGCACAAAATAGAATAACACAATAAGTATAAACAAAAAGTGGGTAAAAGCAAAAAGAAAACAAGTAAAAAATAAAATGATAACAGTAAAACTAATCAAAAATAAAAGGAAAACTAAGAAGCACAAAATAAGTAAAACTCAAACTGTTGAAATGAATGAAATAAATCTTAAATACATCAAAGGGATATATATAAAATGTTTATAAGTGAAAAGAAATAAGAGAAAAATATAGAGATAACCACATCCTATTCATTAGAACCATCAGTGTCATCGGCCTGCCTATAGTGAATAGACGATCTACGATATCCAGACGATCGTAAGTATCGATCCATGCTGTCTACGCACGTTTATAAAGCTCCAAATCTGGATTCCATGCTAGTTCTTGTAGTGCATATGTCCAGGAGATTCGTGCGTACCTCTTAGTGCACTAGCACCAACTATTGGAGACACTGCTCCATCTTCGTCATTTGTTGAGGATCAAACAGGTATTGAGATGGAACATACTGATATGGTGGTGGAGGAGCATATTGGTAGTGCTCCTACTGAGGTGACAGATGGACATACTGAGCTAGTGCCGGCTGGTCATCGTCATCACCCTCAATATCATCGACATCGTTGTCATCATCAGCAGTTGGTCCTGCATGATCCTAATCAATAAAATGATACCTTTTCCCGCCTCTCGCGGTCACCACACAAAAGTGCCTGTACTGGAAGATATCACCTAAACATTCCAGCTCCATCTATGGTATGGCCTGCCAAACTCTGACTTCAAATTCCTATATCAACTGAGTAATATAGTGCCCCACATAAATGGTTTCTATCCTAGCTTATGTACCTTGAGCCAGTAGAAAGTGTGCCACCAAATACCCATGGTGGAGGGGATAATCGTGGATCATGCTGTAAAGACATAGTAAGTAAAGTTCCCCTACGACCCTAGATTGTCCCTCTTAGCATAGATAGACTGCGCAATGACTCGTTGTATTATGCGGTGTTCTCGATGTCGAAGTTTCGATGCCTTCGGTCAACTTGGGTTGTACTAGCCAGTTTCTATACTGATCTCTCGCCAGGACTAGTGTCTCACAATCCCCCATGAGGGCCAACTCTGATGCAAATTTTGTTCGTCATTTTGGATACTTATAAGACTGGGTATTCTGTTGCACCTCAACTGGTAGACCTCTGCCTGAATGATATAGCGAACTGGTCATTGTCTCGCAAGTGCCCTCTCGGAGTGTGAATAGTGGAAAGAACCTCAAATGTAAGAAGCATGTAGACCTCCTTCTGAATCAAAAATAAATCCAACCATTTATTCCTAGACAACAACCTTTGGATCTCTTGGTCCATAACTACATTTCAAACAACAGTCCAGTCGATGGTCGTTATACTAATAAAAGGCTTGTCCTGCAGAGTTTGGAATCTCTCTCTACCCCTCCTTCTCAAATGTGAGAAGAAGCCTCTTAACAGTAGGTGGTAGGAGAGGCGACTATGTCTGCCTAGAAGATGAAGCTCTGTCTCTCTTATTTTGCTTCCTTTCAAAAAATGACATCCTGCAATAAGAGCCAAATAAAATAAAACTTGTTTCAAGTTAGTCAGATCGAATAAATCGTAGAAAAAATGTAGTATTTCAAAGTAAAAGCTCAGTTCATTCTTAAACTAACTGTGAATAAGTTAAAATGTCAAAAGCAAGTAAACAGTTAAATCGCCACAAATGAGTCATTCACCTAAAAGAACACCAATTAAAGTTAATTCTCAAAATCTCCTCATAATCTTTTAACATCAAGTCATCTTAAGAGCAAACATCGTTTCAATAAAATTCCCTTATAAAAATGCTGGAAGAACCTCAATATCTCAATATATATAACTGTCCACAAGAAACCTCAACTTGTCAGTATATAACACACCATAAGAAACCTCAACATATCAATATATAAATGTCATTCAATGATCTAGCTAATCAAAATTCACAAAAAATGCAACTCTTTTAATGTCTCAATATACTAGCAAGCCTAAAAAATAAGCTATAGAAAAATGCTAGCAAAAAAATGCGAAAGATTCTTTGCCTAAATCAATTCATCTATCTCTAAAACTGCATATCTTTGAGACATTTTATCAAACAACTTGCAGACAATAAAATGAATTCATAGTTACGTGACGCTCAAAATTAAGTTAATAATTATTTTATTAAATTAAAAAACGTGGATTATATATATATATAAAAATGTATGTTGATTACAAATTTATCCATGTGGCTCTGTAAAATTCAAGGCTTTGACATACAAATACAATGCACCACGATAAAACAATTTATTCAAAAATATTTACAAATCCAATCCTTAATCTTAATTGTGCTCCATCGACCTTACTTGTAGAAAACCTCCTAAACCTACACACAATACACAAAACACACATGCGCATGACTAACTAAATACCCAGTAAATACACCTACCCACACTTACCAAAGTAGTTAATGCTTACATACTCGTTAGTAAAGTGTGTTGGGTGTTTTAGATATTAAGGCCAAGAAATTCATCCTACATTATCTAGTTCAATAGATCCTAGTGTATTATCTGAGATAAGGGAAACACCCTAACATTTCATAAATTATCACTCGGTAGTATGTTATTCGAGGTAAAGACCATAGGCCATAATTGAGCTTAACTACCGTACATTAGATCAATTATCAATTCCTCTTACTTCCTAAGGATTTCCTATTTTACACTGTTATATTGACGAAAATGGTCTGGGAAACGATTTTAGTAAACTATTCTACAATTTGTTTGGTCCTTCCTAACCTTTTCTGGAACTAAAACAGTTTAAAAAATGGTTTTCATAAACCATTCCCTAACCCATTTTTCCCTTCACAAAATCTTCTAGTATTGGAACGGTTTTAGAAATGATTTTCATAACCCTTGCTCAAATCCGTTGCATCCTTCATGAAATCCTCTGAAAGAGGAACGATTTTCAAAACGGTTTACATAACCCATTTTAGAATCCGTTTTAACCTTCATAGATTCGTCTGTAAGTAGAACAGCTTGGGAAATGGTTTAGCAAACCCGTTTCCTAGCCTGTTCTGACTTGAAGACTTTAGAAAACAACAATATTCAGCACATACAAGTCACACAAACAATTTCATGGCACAAACATTTGGGATTTCAACTTAGGCACAACCCAAAATTATTGCCTTAATAAATGATCAATAAAATGCGACCCCTACCCCACACTTAAACTGTGCATTGCCTCAATGAACAAAATGGAATAACATAATAATTATAAATAAAAAGTAGGTAAGAGAAAAAAGAAAAGAAGTGGGCTTCTTTGGTTTAATCGTGGTCACAGAAAAATGAATGAGCTAATTCGGCATTTAGTACATCCATCCAAAGAAAGAAACTCGATTAATTCTATATAAAAAAACAAAAACAAAAGAAAAGAAGTAAAAACTGAAATGATAATAATAAAAATAATTAGAAATAAAAAGAAAACTTAGAAGCATGAAATGAGTAAAGCTCGAACTGTTGAAATGAATTGGATAAATCATAAATACATGAAAGGGATACATATCAAATGATTAGAACTGAAAACAAATAAGAGAAAAAAGACAGAGATAACCGCCTCCTATTCATCCGAGCCCTCGGAGTCATCGGCCTGCCCATGGTGACTAGACGATCCACGATATCCAGACAATCGTAAGTATCAGTCCATGTTCTCTACGCACATCTCTAAAGCTCTAAATCTAGATTCCATGCTAGTTTGTGCAGCGCACATGTCCTGGAGATTTGTGCTCACCTGTAGGTACCCTAGCACAAACTTCTGGATATACCGCTCCATCCTCGTCATTTATTAAGGATCAAATTGGTATTGAGGTGGAGCATTCTGATGTGGTGGTGTAGGAGGATACTGGTAATGTTTCTACTGAGGTGCCAAAGGGACATGCTGAGCTGGCATCGGCTGGTCTCGTCATTACCTTCATTATCATCGTGTCATCATCATCGGCGGCTGGTCCTTATCATTTATGATGAGGTTTTTTGGTGGTTTTCTAATTAGCATGTTTTATGGTTATGACATGAAATAAAATTCTACATCCTTATGAATTTTAAATATATCATGTAATTAATGGTTGGGTTTTTAATTATGTGGTCAAATTAAAACCAAAGAACTAGGTTTTATAATGGCATGCATTATTCATGTTCATACCTTTTGAAGAACTTGTATGTGTTTTGTTCAGAAAAGATGGTTAAACACAATACAATTCATACTTGGTTTAGGATTATGAAATTACATGTGTTTGATTGTTTTAAGGTTGATGCCGTGTTGATTATATGTATACCTTAAAAATTGGGAAAACTTATTTGTGTTTAATTATACAAGGAGATTAAACAAAACATGAATCGTAATTTAACTAGGATTATGGTTTTCATTTTTTTCTTGTTATAGCTGTATCCATGTATCCTAAAAATTTTGAATTTTTTTTTGTGTTTCAATTAGATAAGTTGGTTAAAAAAAATCGTAAATTGATATATGGTTATTGATTGTGTTATGGTTTTCTTAGTTTGTTTGTTGATTGATTAATGGTAAATAGTTTAGGTTTACATTAATCATATGAAATATATTATGAATACATGTTTTATATGGTGTTACTTATTTTATGTTTATGATATATTTTGTATATATGTCGTGTATGTGTATGTATTTATTTATCATTGAATTAACTTGTATTCCAATTTATGGTGGTTGTTATACTTGTTAATTATGCGCTTATTTATGTTTATAAAGCTTTAAACATGAACATTGTTAAAAAGAACTTGGCTTGTTCTTTTGATGGTACCAATAGAAAAATATGCAATGAAATTTTAAAAGTAAGATTGTTATGTTGTTGATTCATTATTGTCTAACATGAGTTTTATGAACGAGAATTTGATTATACAAACAAGATTATAGTTATTTGATTTATTTATTTGAGTGCACAATCGATAACCTACATTAGTAACTATGTAAGTGGAAGAATTATGGTTTAAGGTTATACCTTCGCTTGCCATATGAGCCAACAAAGTGAAAATTATGGTGAAGAATGTGTTCCTCATTTGATTTAATCATTAACATTATGAGTTTCATAAGTCTAATGAATGTTGTAAGATAATATTGTATTCAATTAATGTTTCTAAGACACATATGAGTTCTTATAACGTAATTACATAAGTTCTTAATTAGACATTAAGCTAAAATTGGGCATCATATTATTGTATTTTGTGTTGTGAATGGCATGATTATGCATAGTGCACTTCATGGGCTTAGTTTTATTTATTTTAAATAGGAATGAGTGCCTTAAATGATGTAATAGTTTTATGATTATTTTATTATATCTTTGTAAAATATGATCTAAGGTTAAATTTATGCACCAAGTCCTGAAGATGTAGCCATGAAGAGTATTTAGAGTTTCCCAATATAGACTAGGGCCTATAGATTATTTAGTTTAATTTATGCACTTATGGATGTCAATGTGTCAATGTATGCATGTTATATAAGCCAATAAAAATAGGTTTAATCACAAACAATACCAAGTGATGAAATTGCCTCCCTAGTTTGGCAACTTGTCAAGACATCGATCATTGAAAAACATGCACATCTTAAGATGTTGCTGTGGCTTAGATTATATTTATGAGACAAGGTTGAGGTAAGAATTTCCTATGCACTAACCTGGGTGAAAAAAGGAATATGCTTGACATGCACAAGTTTAGGTTGAACTTGGTAGAAGATAAATCATTTTATTCACCACCTTAGGCAATGAAAGTGAGATGACATGCCTAAAATTTTTATGTGTGTATATCTCATGCTATCCAAGAGTCATGTTATGAAAATGATTCGAATGTAAGTAACTTACCACCTAAGTAGCTTAATCTTTTAGGTGTACAAGCCAAAACTTGACTATAAGGTTGTTTTGAAAAGTGGATTTTGGCCTTATTTGACTTTACTAGTTTGATTCTATTGTGTAGAAAATCACCAATAGAAAAACTTTCTCCTTAAGAACAATCCTTGAAAAGGAAATGCTGGATGGGACTAATTTCGTGGCCTAGACTCAAAATTTAAAAAGCATTCTCAAACAAGACAAGAAGTTAGATATGTGGTCTAGGGCTTTACCTCCTACACTTCTTCAGAATGAATCACAAGAGGCCAAATATAAATATGAGAAAATTAAGAGCGAGTCAAATAATACAACTTGTTTATGTTGGCAACTATGAGCTCTAAGCTATAAAATCAAGTGATTGATATGGAGGCATAACAAATTTATTGGGACTTGAGGAGATGTCCTAAACACAGTCTCATTGAGAGAGGTTTAGAATGACTAAGGCTCTTATCAATTGCAAGAACGCCTCATGTACACCTGTGAGAAGCCATGTGCTGAAGATGAAAGGGTATCTTAATGATCTAGAGTGGCTTGAAGTACACTTGAATAATGAGATCACAATTGATCTCATCTTGGGATGCCTAACGTATTGTTTTGATCCATTTATGATGAACTAAAACATTTGTGACATGAATATGTCCATCATTAAGCTTCGTAGAATGCTCAAAGCAGCTAAAGAGAATATTCATAAGACCAGTCTCATGTTGTTGGTGCAAAACAAGGCGATCATCAAGAAGGGTAAAGACAATAGGAAGAAGAATGCCAGAAAGCCTAAGCCTAGAGGAAACAAGAATGAGTCTTCTAGTGCGAAGGAGCACAAGACATCTAAATACAATTTGAACGATGAGAATGATAGTGTATACTACCATTGCAACAAAGTTTGGCATTGGAGGAGACATTGCACTTCCTACTTTGAAGAGATCAAGAGGAATTGAGGCTCTACATCATTTTCAGGTAACTTTGTTTGTAATGATCAAACTCTTTATTTTTAGTTGTTAATTGAATATGGTTACCACATTAAGTAGAAATGTGTGGGAACCAAAACATTAGTGAGGATGAGCAATATGTAGATGAACTCGACATGTTGAGCAAGAGACTCAAGGTGTTTACATTAGACAATGCAACTGCAAATTGACTACATCTAAGAGGCTTATATTTATACTTACAAATGAGTGTTCTATTGTAAAAGAAAAACATGTTGATTTTAGTGTGATTTTTTATTTTCTTAGTTCCATTCAATAAAGACTATTTTAGAAAAGTGATTTTCATATGTTTGATTTATTCTCCAAATATAAGAATGTCTAAATCAACAAACGAAATACCACAGGTTATTTCCTAAATTTAGCATTACCATTTGTGATTAAGTTAAGAAGATACACATGGAAAGACCTCTATGAAGTATTTCATTCATTCGACTAGGTGTCTTATGATTAAATGTACATCTCTTAATAATGAAAAATTCTTACAAAGATACCCATGAAAGATCATGTGTATGTCAGACATAAATGCTAAAGTAAAGGTTCAAATACTTTGTGACGCTATTTTTTTAGCTCTTTTTTTTATCAAATGATTAATCTCCATTCCTGAAATTCTCTACATACTTTTTTCCTTTGCGATCTAAACTCATTGAAATTTAGTGAAACCAACCAAACATTAAATCGATTAATCTTATAATGGTTAAGTCGGAGAACCTAAGTCTAAATGAAATATGCATGACATGATTTATACAATCAAATCATTGTTTTAAATTAATTTACAAAATCTTATAACATATCAATGCAATTCTCTCACAGCGCACCGCCGACCTCGCACGTGGGGATCCTCCTGTCTCCTACAATCATAAACCAATGATACAGAAAATTAACATGAATATTAAAACTCAGTGAGTGCATATTCTACCACATGCCACTATCTAAAGCATATCACCCATTGTAATCGTTTATTCATGCACATGCATTTTAAGGGCATATTTTATACACCCTATGCCTATTCAGCTTATTCAAGAATCATTATATTTTTACTCACTTAGCCTTTTCGTTTACAAACTCTTTTTTCTAAGAAAACTTTGTATATTTCCCAAACTCAAACCCACATTTCCGTTTAGTTTACCTCCCATTTATACTTGATTGTCAACATCGTCTAACATGTTATGTAAGCCCTCCCATCATTTTTTATAACACGTTAATCAACAATCTGTACAACGTCATATCTTTGTGTTATCCTACAAATCACGAATTCATCTATTTGTACCATAACACATAGTCATCCTAGTTTCAATCGTCAACATATCTAAGCTCACATGTTAGTTCATCATTAATTAGGCAACCAATCCCACATACATACACTCATTAGGTTAAATATTAAATTACCCAATTCTCATCCAACAATAATTCAAAATAAATCACATAACCATCTCATTTCAGACTCATAATATCTTAAACACTTTGATTTTAGCGTAAAATAGTTTTCACTGCAAAGCATTTAACTTAAACCCCACATCACACAAACTTAGTCACACATCATCAACATATAATCCCAACATTAATTATCAAATATTCCAATGCATACCCCATTTTAGTTTATTTGTCTTTCTCTTTACATAGTGGTATGTAAGATAAATCCTTTTTTTGTTCCTAATTCCTTCTCATTACCTGCATGCACCAAATTTACGTTTAAGCCCCCATTCGTTCAACCCTTAATCAATTCACTTCACACAGTGATACAATTAGTAACACCCAATCATAATCACCTAATTCATGTTTTCAGCCTACATCGATTGCTTTCATCATCATTTAAGGCCATTAACTCATGCATATAGGTTTCATATGAAATTTTAAACATATATCAAGTTATTGTATGCTAATTATGTTGAATGTTAAATCACGTAAGATAGCTTAATGAACCGCGACATATGTACCAATTATTATACTCAAAGTTGCCAATAGTATGACCCAAAACTGTTTGAGAAACGGTCTGAATAGACTGTTTGCTCAACCGTTCTGACTTCCCAATTGTTTCTGGATCTAAAATGGTTAGGCAAACGGTTTGTGTAATCCATTTGTCACACAGTTCTGGCTTCCCCAAATATCTCTAGACCTGGAACGGTTAGGTAAGCAGTATGGGAAAACTATTTGCTAGACCGTTCTAGCTATCCAAACAATTTCCTCCTCCTAATGTCTTGCAATTATTAGCCTCCACAAACACACACATAAAGCCAATTTCACTATTAACATTCTTCACTCTTCTTAATCATCAAGTCCACAATAAACACTCTAAAATTACTCATCATCACATATAATCGCACATTACTAACCAACGAAAAATAAGTAAACCATCGTTCTCGTGAATGGTTATGATGTATGCACTTGCAAGTTATATGCCACAATCGTATCCCGCAAACTCATATTGGGCAATAGGGATTGTGCATCATTCTGCCACATTCCTATCCCGTAGCCTTATATCAGGTAATAGGTAATGTATATCATTTGGCGTACTAAACACCAAAATCCTATCCCTCAAACTTATATCGAGCAATAGGCATTGTGCATCATTCTTCCACACTCCTATCTCGCAACCTTATATCGGGCAATAGGTAATGTATATCATTTGGTGTACTCAAATCCAGAATCCTATCTCGCAAACTTATATTCGACACTATGTTCCTACCCCACAACATACTCTAAATGAAAGGCACAATATGATGACATTCTCATTAATGCACACTCAATCAAAGTCAACACGTTCAGAAACAAACCGACACAGAATCACTTCACGCAATTCTTTCATTTTGAAAATTTGACAATGACTCATGTCATATCATATCATTCATAATTCGGGTTCCTTATTGGCCCGTTTATCACTCACAACATACTCCTACCCTGTTGGAATTCTTTCTCGTTCTTGTCACATAATTTCATTGTCAAACCTTGTTAACACTAAATTAATGTATGCCACGATATATGTATCATTTCACATATATCTCATAAACATAGGTCACAATAAGGTGTATAACATCATAAAGTCCCAGAACAACCACGTATTCATGTAATCCTGCCATATTCAAACATATTGTCACGCGCAAACATATGACCGAGACAGTTAAACCATATATGATTAACCATGCCATATAACCCAAATTTCCATTCCATTCCAACTAACAAATTGCGAACCAACGTTATCATCAAGCAAAAAAACTCATGTCATTTTACAAACCAACATACATCACAACCTCATAAACCAACATGTCACACAATTAATACCACACATAATTTAAACCATACAAAGGAAACCAATAGTAAGACAATTACGACTATACACTCACAATCACAGGTACCACAATCATTCAAAGTTCATGTTACCCTCAATCCACAACCGCATTCGAACCACAAAACTTCATAGAACCTTACAACTTCACACACAGTAGTTATTCAAGTAATTACAAACACTTTATCATATTGTCGCACTTTTATCAAGCAACCCATATTTGTCTTCACATATGTAACTATCAATATCACCCCTTTCTGGCTTCATGTCGCATTCCCAATTCCTATAAATCAATACAACCATTCCACACTCAAATACATTCTCAATTCATTCAACCACACATTCACATGCACACACAAAATGCAGGATTAAAAACAATATACTTACCCTACAATGAGACCCAATAGTAAGAAAGTGGCGAATACAAACTCAGCTCATATGTTCTAGCTAGCCATGCTCTTTCGATAGCTGCTCTGACTTCTTATTGACAGTAATTCTTAATCCACAACCTAACCATAAGCATTCACAGAAACTTTTAGATTCATTTTATCATATCGTTTATACTATCTCTCTCTTTTTTCTTTAAACCCTAGCTTCTCTTCTTATAAGATTCACACTCTTAGACCTATTTTTCCTTTTTGCCATCAATCCCAATCATACTCTCACTTAAATCAGTAATTCGCACAGTCTATGTCATACCCTTTCCCTTGTTGGCTCTTCTTCTTACCTTATTGCTTAAGACACCGTACACACACATTACGACTCATCCTTTCTTATTTATGCCCACCTAACTGCCAAACCATAATTCAAGTTTATATTTTACCTTTTTAGGGTTTCTTCCAATCGAGAAATGTCTTCCTTTGTTGGGGTTTTTGGATTACTTAGAGTTTTGGTTGGGAGGAATATGGTATATAGTTGTGGGTGGTTCTGAGGGTGTAGGAATGTTGTTTAGGGGTTAAGGTATGTATTTGTGTTTCTAATTCAAATACTTTTTGGGAAATGGTTTGGCTAAACTGTATCCTAAACCATTTGGTCATTCTGTCAAAAATTCAAGTTTTGGAACCCAAATTATTTGGGAAATGGTTTTGACAAACCATTTCCTAAACTGTTTGGTCTATTCTGACGTAGTTTTCCCATCCTTTCATATATGAACCTCGTATGACCTTATTCGTCATGTTCTCAATTATTATTTTATTTAAATTAGTGCAAATTGGAGGCCGTTATATACTTCATAAGACTTCTAAGATGACAATAGTCTTAACGACTAAAGTAGCTAAAGAAGTACACAAACTCATTCCCTAAGAATACCTCTAGAAGAGTTGTATATCTAAAAAGAATTATTGAGTTAAATCAACACATTAAGTTATGTATCTCCTCAAAACTCAATCCTTGGCCATACCCTTCTCACAATTTTATGACCTAAATAAAATGTAACTTCAAAAAAATCACGAAAATGGCCAAATTAGAGATATGGTTAGACCATAAAACCCAAGAGTCTTTTTTGTAGGTTGGAATTGAAAGTCACACGTTAATGAATATTAAGTGTGAGCCTTAATGCTTGTTGATAATTTCTTAATGAGAAGGAATATTGTTTTATTACATGTTTTCTTAAAGAAAGGTTAGATTCTTAAGAAGGACAGTAGGAGTAAAAATGAACTTGAAAAAAACTTCAAGAGTCAAAGTTTGCTAGGTTTAGAGGAGAGGTTCAAAGTAAGAGAAGCATTCTCTAATACCCAAAGATTTAAATATTTATGTGTATGTATAAGTTTAGAGGGAGCACAAAGACATCCTATTTATAATGAGGAACATACTATTAGAAATATGGTTCAACATTAAAAGTTAATAAATGGTTAAATGTGTTATACAATGAATGACTTATAGAAACCATATTTGTAACATCCTAGAATTTTTCGTACTAAAATGATAAAAAATAAATGATTTAATTGAGGTTTATGAAGGTTGATATAAGGTTGATACGAAATAACCAAAGAAATGGAGAAATGCTGAAAACCAGAGAAGTACACGTAGTGGGCACGATCACTCGTACTTTTCCATGCACCACATGTTCTCTACTGTTTTCTGGAAAAAAAATACAAAGCTTGCTCGATTGCCCAAACATTCAAGAACTTAACAAATAAACTTCAAAGAAAACATGAGAAAAGGGCAGAAAACTGAGATTTGTGAGTGAAAGACGTTAATTTAGCAAGAAGAACTATAATTCTTGTAAGAAATCCATCCAAGTTGACAAGGTAAGTAAGGTTGATAGTTGGTTTATGAATTCAGGTAGGTTTATGCTTGAATTCTTACAATTGGATGGATTTTGATTGAATTGTTGCTTGAAATCCTTATGCATAATTGTGAGAAACTTGAATATGTTAGTGGAAATGATTTATGATATGTGAATTAGTGAATGGATGGAATTTAGGAAGATTAGGTATATTAAGAAAAGTTGCGAGAATGGTTGATTTAAGGTTTATAATATTGGTTTGATGATTCTAAGGTTAGAATCATTGTGATAAT
>CANYCX012514795.1:0-30687 GCA_948193385.1 Breynia disticha f. nivosa | reverse complement strand
GACATTATTTTGTTTATTAATTTTTGTTTTCATTTTTTCTTAAATTATTATATTTGAACATGTTCCCAAACAACTTATAGCATATTCCACACAATATATTATATTTTATTTAACTAAATTTAAAATTTGAAGTTCTTCCAGCAATTTTATTCCTCACGTGCATGTCCTGATTTCTCAATTTTTTTTAATTAATAAATATTAAGAAAAATGCACAGCAAGGAGAAAAACAAAAATATATATAGAATTTTATATCTTATTTATTTATATATTCTACTAAAGCTGAAGTATTGACATATAATTGCTACATTTGGCTAGATATATAAGTGACACGTATAAAAATTATGATTTAAACATTTTTTTAATTATAAGGATAAAATCAAATTATTTTTTGTAATATGTGATAAATATAAAATCAAACCATTTTTAGTTATATGATATAAATCATATCAAAATAAAAATTATACTATATTTGTTTTTTAATATCATATATATTTTTATTAAATTTTGTTTATAAATAAAATAATTTATATAATTTATAAAATTAATATTATCATAATATAAGGCATCCCGCCGCACCACACGGAAAATGTAAATTGTGTCAATATAGTAAAAAGTTTGCCCTTTGATGTTAGGTTTTGTTAGATGATCTTCCACCAAATTAGCAATGGAGATGAAACAATCTGACATTTGCTTGCAAGCTATCAAATTAAATTCTTACAAAGTAAAACTCAATCTCTAGGTGTCTCGACTGCATATACAAAACTAGACTTCCTCTGCTGCAAGTAGCACCAAGATTATAGCACCATAAACACAAGGTAGGAAACCAATTTCTTTTATTTAGGAAAGCCACAAAACAACACTAGTTGTTGATGGGGCTTGATTGATGATCTTAAAAGGACTATAGCTGCTTAATGGAGCACCATGAAATAAGATTATTCTTAATATAAATTGCGCATCAATTGTTCATTGGCTGTCTTTTGGTGATCTGCCCAAATCAAGGTCTGTGTAGTCATGACAGGTGAAGTTATTACTACTACGACTGAAATATAACCATTTGACTTGGTACTCGATCACTATCTATATAATTAATTATTTCACCATTTTCCAACGTAAATTAAGGCTGAGAATCATGGGTGAGTTGTGAAGCATGATTTACTGAAAAGTAAGTATTCGGACGAGTAATATGTTAGTACTTCAAGCTTCCAACATAAAAGGTTCGGGCCAACAAGAGCAGTGTTGGTAATCTGTTCATTTAACAATAGTTAGAGTTGTGAACTTTATATAAGTTAATTGATTTTTTATTTAAAAGTTTAACAATTTGTATTGTTCATAAGCCTAAACATATGTGTACAGTCACACTGGCCGATGACAATCCCATAATGTGCATAACTTAGCTTTATAGAATCTAAATTATAAACATTATGGGATAATTATGTGCATATATAATTTGTACACTTAAGAAAAATCGTCGTCAACAGTGATCCTTTTCATTGTTAAATAAGAATTCAATTCAACCAGTAAGTTCTGAGGGCAAGAAAAACACCACTGAATGTATCGACAGGTACGCGGATTGGTTACTCTTTTTCTAATGGGAAAAATCCCTGTTTGGTCTTGCCATTCATTTCCATCCATTAAGCTGCTGAGGGCCTAACATAACATGATGCTATTAAGCTGCATGTTGGTCTCATTGGCCAGGGTTCCCGTTGGCTCCACAATTCATCGCTTTCATTTTTTTTCCAGTTATAAAGCGTACAAATGAAAGAATGACTGTTCATCATAAAGGAAAAATTCCAAAGATCCACCTACCGGTATTGATTCTTATGGCTCCACAAATTTACTGAAAAAGCACAGACTCGCCAACCAAGTTTTGTGGTGGGTTTTCTTACTTGCATTTCCTCCACATATTATATGGTGAAGCTAAAATTTTAGTTTTTTGGATGATAATTTTTGTGGTCAAATTTTGGCTTCCGTTTTGGTTGTTGCATAGAAATAAAAGTATGGCTAAACTGCAGCGTACATCTCAGCAGAAACAGCACTCGGACAGGAGGAGCAGTGGTCCTATGAAGCTATCAAGTTGAGAACTAGAGGGTGGTGACTCTACGAATTGCGTTTATCATATTAAATTCAATTTGTACAACTGACCTTTACATGAGCCTCATATTCAATTCAAAGGGAAACTCACTTTTCGAACAACTAGATTACAAGTACAAAAGTTGAGTATAGTATAGTCTGGTCAATTAATGTTAAATTTTAAATATTCGTAAACTGTTAATCTATTTGTGACCTACAATCATTTATACTTGTTTATCCTTTTTTGGAATTTTGAGAAAAAACTTAACGTCTCTTGGAAAAAGTTGATTGCACGAGCTTGCAAGGAAAATATAGTATTTTCAAGCTGGGAAAAAATAAAAAAAGTCGTTAGAAATAAACTATTGTACGCGTAATTCTAACTTTATATTCAAACGATTGTAGCGAAATAATAAATGGGGCGACTTTATCACTCCAAAGATCCTTGAGTTAATAATGACAAAGCAAATCGTCAATAGTAAAATTAACAAATATGAAGTAAATAGTTATGGACATTGAAATAAACGGTTAGAAATTGTAATAACAGTGACAAAAAAAGAACAAAAGTGTTGGAAGCCAGAAATAATGACAGAAAAATAAAAAGAGAGTTGAAAACTAAGGAAGACGACAATTTCGGCCAAGAACAGAATGTTTTTTTAGGGACGAGTTGCACAAAACGTAGAAGGATGCCTGAAAACGTGAACTGCAAGCCGAAAGCTGAAACGGAGCCAGTGACAACAGAAAATAGAGCCAGTTACAGAGAACTCAGCCAGTGACAGAAGGTTTTTTCTAGTGACCAGAGGTTGGTAATGTAGATTAGAGGGTGGAGAAGTAGACTGTAAAATGAGTTGAATCGGAAGAAAAAGAAAGTCAGGCCGATGGTGGTTTCGTTGAAGGTAAAAAGAAGTCTGTCAAGAAAAAAGTTAGGAGCAGCAACTGTTTTACATTGTCGATAATTTTTTTGGGTTGTATTTGGGTTGAGATGTATGTGTCTAGAGTGTGTCTGAGCCGTCTGTACTTGTCGTAGCTTTTCCTTTGGCAAAAAATTCATTTCCCTTTGGCAGAAAATCAGATATTCTTTCTTGATTTATTTTTTTGCCTTTGGCAAATATCCCATTGATTGATATTTCCTTCCTTATATGACAAATTAAATAGATTTCATATATATGATTTATTTCTTTTTTTGGCGCATTAACTCCATTATATTTTTTACCATACTTGTTGTAATTCAAAAATCTGTACTGATAATTGACGTTATCTGATTAATTCAGCACACAGACCAAAATTATTTTTTCTGTTAACAATATCTTGCTCAAGTTTTGTAAAATTCGCAATCTTAAACACCAAAACACACATCATTTGCATCAATAGGTATATGATAAATGTGTATTTAGTAATTGCATATAGGAATCATATGATTTATACTATAGAAAGAGTCAAAGGTAAGAATTAACAAAATCAAAGGAAAGGGACTAAAGTTTAAAACATTAAACAATGAAAAGTTACAAAGAAAGTAACTACAAAAAGGCCAAAATAGGTTTTTTTTCACGATCATCGTAACTAAACAATTCCTCCAACACACAAAAATAACAAAAATCTTCGTTCATCTATTCTTAACAAGAATCCAAACTACTTTCCTTGATTTGAAGATAACAGTTATCCGATTTATCCTTTTGATTTAAGCAAAAATTCCAGGTTGAATTGAACGTCAATTATCGGTACCATCTCACTTGATCTCTTGGAATTAAAATTTTCATCTCTCTTTTCTTATGCCGCAACTAATATTGACAAAAACTATTCAGTCACAATTATAATTTTAGATCTTACCAAACAAACATTAAAATGAACAAACCTACTCATTGACATTACCCTGCAACTCGTATATTCTGATTTATTTATATTAATTCAACTCATGCAACAATAGCCATATATATATTGTATTTCATGTAAAATCCAACAAATTCACTCAAAATAAAAAAAATTACTCCACATTTAATGCCTTAATAAATGGTTAATAAAATGTGATCCCTTTCCCATACTTAAACCGTGCATTGTCCTCAATTCACAAAATAGAATCAAACAATATTACGCAAATGAATAATAAATGGGTAACAGTAAAGAGACAAGAAGTGAGCTTCCCTAGTTTTGTCTCATTCGCAAAAATTTAAGCTCGTGGACTTATTGTTCGGGCGTCACGTCGGTCTGAGGAAACTGAACACGATTTTCCTAAAATAAGCAAAACATAAGAAAAGCAAAATAAAAAAATAAAGAAAATAAAAGAAAAATGAAAACATAAATAAAAATAAAACTAAAAATAAAATTAAAAGAAACAAAAAATATAGAGTGTTCAATGTCGGATTAATCTACCAATTAAGTACAAGACCAAATAAATAAAAGAAGAATGATACAAATGAACCACATTAAAATCCGTTCGCATTAAAAACTTTCAGTCAAACATGCAAGTGGGTTTTGAGCGTCAGTACACTGTCAAAAACTGTGTACACAGATGTTAGCATATGACTACACGGACACGCTCGTGTCTGTGTAATCATTTAGTGGCCATAAACGATTAGTAGCATGCTACACGTTCGCAGGCTAAGTGGTACACGGACACGCTAACGTTAGTGGACCCATCTAGTGCGCCGAGAAACTTACCTGCTTCGGGTTTTAACATCGGCACGGACTTACCTCTGTGTACAAAATTTCTCATACTTGTCGGAACTGTGAAATTTCCTTAACTTTGGATTAGAAAAATATTTTTTAATCCAACCATTAACACATGAGCAAATAAAATAAAGCGATTAAAATCAAAAGAACAGAACAGAAAATATAAGGCATAAACTTAAAACATTGGATTACCTCTCAACAAGAGCTTCTTGTTGATTAACTGCTAGCTCTAGAAAGGGGGTTGAATAGAGCTAAAACAAAGTTTGAATCTTTTTTTGCAAAAAATTCATGAAAACACAAGAACGCACGATTAAGCTCTCACTTAGGATTTTGGCCAACTCTTCTCTATTAACTCACTTTCAAGCTTAGTGAGAACTTCTTACACACTTGAATTTCGGCTTAAGCAACCTTACACTCGCAACTTGATTTACGTCTCAAATTCTACCTTACAATGATAGAAAACTATTCTAGATCACTCACTATTTGGTTAAGTTGTGTAAAGATAGGAAGTTGAACAACGTGTACTATTCTATTGCAAAACGAGACACTCTAATAGAAAAGCTTTGAGAGAATATTGGTGTAGACTTTGAACCTTGTTTTTGATCACTTGTCCACCTTTTTATTTAGCTTAGAGGAGCTTTTATATGCCCTTGCAAAAGTATAAATGTTATATGACTTTTCCCACAAATGGCTCACTTTAGAAATATGAAAGGTTGTTGCAGACCTTGCCTTGGTCGACTAAGTTTTGAACTGGTCGACTAAAATTCTTCATATTGGTACTGAAACCTGGTCGACTAAACTTTCATATGATCGACTAATATTTATCATACTCGAGGTGACCTGAGTTCCAGTAGCCAGAATTGATTTTTCTTAGAGAATCTACTCGACTGAGTTTCTTCTTAGTCGATTAAGGTCTTCCTTGGTCGACTAATACTTTGCTTGGTCGGCTAAACTTTTTTAGAATAGTTTCAATTGTTCAAGTTTGAACCCTGTAATCATAAATCCGCCCTATGCTTAGTCCATAAAATCTTCTTGAAGTTGATGTCCAAGTTGGCCAACTAAGTAAGATATTTCTGCAACTATCCATTATGGCACAACTTTTGACCTTCAGCTCAGTCCATCTGGTCTACTAACATTCAGTTGGTCGACTAAAAACCTTCTGGTCGACTAATCATTCAATTACTCGAGTAGACATGCTTCCAATGTATTTTTCTTGTTTTAGTATGCCTGTTTGGTAGACTAATTTACCTCCTGGTTGACTAAAATAAGCCCAGAAACATATTTGTACCAGTTGTAAGGTTCTTTCCATTCTACATCAACTTATACCTATCTTTTGATCCTGAAACCAATTTTTATCAAGTTCATAGCTTGGTACATTATCAAAACACAGAGGGAACTCAATGTTCACCGCAATTGGTCCAACAATCTCCTCCTTTTTGATAATGACAAAACACTTATGAAATTGATAAAGATTGCTAAAAGAAAAACACATGCACACAAAAGAACATGATCAAGGGATTACCCTTGTCCAATGGGTTTGATTGCTCCCCTTCACTATATGCACACATATATATGTCTCCTCCTTCTTGTCATTCATTAAAAAATAAAACAAAAGAAGCCAACACATAAAGAACACATAAGCACCTAACCAAATTCAAACATAAAAACCAAATGACATAACATCCAAATATTCAACATAGAAAGGGATACATAACTAAATAAATACACATAATGGTTCAGTAGTAAATGACATAACAAAGACATAAGACAATATGCATGGAAACATGAGTGACAACTAGATGGATAGATGGGAAAATGTTAGTCCACGAGATACACTCCAAAGCTATGGATGAGTCATGTCATCGTCATTCTTGTAAGTCATCTTATCCCAAATCTTCTTGACAGTGGAAGAGACTTTCTGCATGAGTCTCTCCAAAGCACCTACCCGATATGAAGTGCATCAAGCTATCGACGGATCTCCTCACCATCACCCGACTGAGCATTGCTTCTCCTCGCAGAACTAGATCTATGTCGTGTACTCTCACAAAACGAGTGAGCACCTTTAGAAACCAGAGTGAGTCCCAGATAGGTAGCATGGGTTCCAAATATCCAACCCTTCTCAACCATTTTAACAACCTTCATGGTCTTTAAGTTCATGGTTGTGACCTTCCAATTGTGGGAAAACACTGAATGTTGTTCTTTTCCTAATTCAATGTCATGCTCCTTTAAAATCTTTGTGATGATAGCCCCAAATGGTAATCCATGCTTCTTCCTTGTTTTAGCTTGAAGATCACCAATGAGCTGAAGAGACCTTCGAGCCATCATTCGAAGAATAAGATGTGGAAAATTGACATTCCTTATAATACCCGAAATTAATTCCTAATTATTTGTAATTAGTAACGTGCATATATTTTTTTTCTTTTACAAATATATAATGCTCTCCAATTATATACATGTGGAGTTTAGAATACAATGCATCGAGTAAAAGTACAATGTACGAAATAAAACAACTTAAACAAAATCATGTTTCCCAAATGTGTTATGTCGTCCTTGCTTGTGGAAATCATCTTAAACCTGCACACATCGCAACCAACAATCTGATGTGAGTAAATAAATACCCAGTAAGTGCACCTACAACACTTATCAAGGTAGTTAATGCATAAGTACTCGTTGGTTGAGTGTATTGGGTGCATTTTTCATTAGGGAGATTCATCCTTCCTAATTTCCTATCCATAAGTCCTTTATCTTTCATATTTTCCTTATTTACTTTTACTGGATTATGTTGTTCATTATATGGGAATGGTCTAGGAAACAATTTGTGCAAACCATTCTCCAACCCCTTTCTTTCCTGTTCATATTCTCTCTGGAAGTGGAACAGTTTTGCAAATGGTTTTGTCCATCCATCAAGTCTCTGAAAGTGGAACGGTTTTGGGAACGGTTTACACAGCCCGTTCTGAAAACCGTTCTGAACTTTCTTAAAGGCTCTGGAAGTGGAACGGACAGGGAAAATGGTTCCCACTACCTGTTTCCCAGCCCGTTCTCCCCTGTTTCCAGCTATTCTTTGCAACTTAACACATACCACCACTCATACAAACATGCCAATTACAATCCACACCCATACTTAACCATTTTGCACAACAACTAAAATCACACCAAGCATGTCCCATGCAATTCAAATCACATACTTCTCAATACGCAAACATGATTACCTTACAAGTCATGCCTCATATACACACATGAACACAATGCACTGAAGATTCATTCATCCTACGAAACATGCGCACAATATGTTCTATGCATATGCATCACATCAATGACATTCCTCTCTCATTCTTTCTCAATATCATGTTTTCTCACTCTTAAAGGATCCTCTTTCCTTTGGTTGTTGAACCAGGAGCCGATGTGCTTAGAAATACTCAGTCTCATATGGCACCCTCTTACCTCTCAAGTGCGCTTAGAAATAGTCAGTCTCACACTTGGGGCATCAATTAACCATCCATGACAAATGTGCTTAGAAATACTCAGTCTCACATTATCATTTCTTCTCACGTTGACCAATAGAGTGTCGATGTGCTTAGAATTTGTCAGTCTCACATAACACCCTCCACCCATGGCACATGTGCTTAGAATTACTTAGTATCACATTGCCATTATTACATAAGTTGATCAACAGAGCATCGATGTGCTTAGAATTACTCAATCTTATATGACTCTCTCTAATCCATATTATATGTGCCTAGAATTACTCAGTGTCACATTGCTATTTCCATCCAAGTTATTTAACCAAGGGTCGGCCTACACTTTTCTTTCTATATTCTCAATCAACATTTGTGTGGCCTCTCATTCTTATGTTCTTATGTCAATTCTACCATGTAATTATGCCACATGTATGAGTGTCCATAATTTACATGTTTCAATCACACCTTTCCATAAGACATCATTTAACAACTCAAAGCTTACGATGCATCCTTACCTCAACACATGCATACTCATACTAAATTTATGAAAGTACATCCACTTCATGTAATTCAAATCAATCAACATCACTCATGGTCATATTAACATCTATACATTCCAATAAATTGCAACATCATCTCACACATGTCAAAACATCATGCCACACATCTCAAAGTATCACAATCAACCAACATGCATACTCACTTTAATGCCAACTAACACCAATCATAACACGACATCATATATCACATAGTTTACCATTATATTGACCTATCCAACTCATAATGTCAAATCATGCAAATTCGCATATTCATCCACAACTCAACATCTCATCGCATAGTGCTAAGTTACAACCCAAGCAATCTTTTCATATCATGAACATAACTCACAACGTATAGTAAAAACCATGCATAACTCAACTCACTTCTAAATATACGTAAATAAAACATGATTCACCTTATCACAACCTTCGCTCGAATAGTATCAAATACATACCCAACCATTATTCCCTTATATATATATACACACATATATATCCAATTACGATTGTTGTACAAACTGAAATCACTATTAACCAAACAGACAAATCAATATGTTATCCAGTCATATCGCAAACCCTACTAAGTAAACACACACCATTTATCTCATTCATATAGGCAATCATATCACATGATTACTACCATATATAATTAACCATGCATAGGCGACAAAAAGTAAGTAAGTGTTGGGTACACACTCACCTCGAAAGTTCGGCAAAATTCACCTCTTTGACGACATTCTAATCTGTTTCGATTTCAATTCCTAAAAATATTTTACACACATCAACATTCATCATGATCATTTACAATCAATAGTTAAATTGAGTACATTTAAATTCTTCTAGTTCTCTCATTCCATTTTGTATTTCTCTTAATCGATTCACATAGTTATTGAAACTCTTAGTCAACACTTAAATTTTCGAATAACTAAAAATACCAATTCTTAAATTTAACAAGAATCAACATTTTAGTTCCTAAGTGTAACGCCCAAAAAATTTTGCAAAAATGTCGTATTTAAATTAAATATTAAAATAATATACGAAGAAAATACCAGGAAATTTTTCGCGATTTGTTTAAATAAATATTTGGAGGGGAATAAATTAAAATATTAAAAACGAGAGATTTAGAAAAATTTGAGAAGAGTATGAATTTCGAAAATTTCGAAATTTGGAATTTAGTCTGGGTCGAACTAAAATAAATTACGAAGCAAAATTGACCCAAGGCGACTAAATAAATATTTCCACCTTATTACTCTATCCCACTCACCCGACCAAACCACTCTTCCTCCCTAATTTCATATTTCTTTCCTCCTTCATCTCTCTTATACTCCTTCTTCTTCATTCATCTTCTCTTCACCATTCAAAAGCCTAACCACCATAATTTTACAGGAAACCTTAAGCTAGGAAGCTCCAGAAAATCAATGACAAATTAATCTTGGTAAGTTTTTCTTCCATGAATCCTGTTTTTCTTGGAGACTTAATTTCAAATGGCCGTAATTTTGTCATTTAAGCTCTGATTTGAGTGTATAATAGCTTGTTGGAAAGCTTAGTATGTATACTAAGCATTGGTAACCATTTTTTGGTGTTTATATACATGTTGGGTGGCTGAAATCAAGGTTAGAAAATCTGGGGTAATAGTGACGAAAATTGGGTTTCTTAATCCTAAGTCCTATTTTATGTTTTGTTGTTTAGGTAAGAATCTTTGGGCATTGTTGAGGTTAATTGAACCACTAATTGGATTGGTTAGTAAATGAGGAGAGGGAGGCATTAGAGATTTTGAAATTTATGAAGGGTTTTAGTAGGAAATTGGTTTAATGATAATGTGGGAGATGAAAAACATAAGAACATTGCTTAATTATTGAATTGCATAATTTAAATATATGTAGTTAATGTAAAATTTGTAAATTGTTCTTTAGGAGGTCAAAATCCCGGAGAGGGGAGTTCAAGGCCAGAGGCTTAGGCGTGTTTTTGAAAGGTAAACAATGCGAGCGCAACTTCTCTTGCTTGTATGTTTCTTGCATGTGAAATGTGAGATTTGATTGGATAAGTGTTATGCCATATTGTGTATATATGTGTGGCTTTTGGATAAATGATTATGTGTTGGTATGTTTTTGAATTGTTGATGTGAGATGAAATTGGATTGATGTGGATTAGTATGTTGGTTGATATGTGATAGGTTGGAATATTTGTTGTTAATGGCATGAATTTATGATGCCATGTTGTAGTTGTTATTTATACTTAATGATTTAGCATGGCATGGACATGTATGGTTGTGATATTTGATCATTTTCACATCATGCATGCACTTGGGGCTCATTGGGAGCATGTAAATTATATAATGGCTCTTGGGAGCATGAATTTGAAATGAGGGAGGGTTACCGCTCCTGGGAGCATATTTGTAGTCGTATATAAAACATACGTTCTATTGCACAGTGGAATCTCGTTTCACATTTTTGTGTTCGAGTGTGTCGGCCTATAGGGGCGTTAAACAAGCTTATAATGGCAGAAAAACCTATGGACCATAGTAACTGTAACCTGTACTCCCGGTCGACGAGGCCCGTTTGCAAACGTCAATTTTTAAGCCAAATAAGGGTGTAATTAATGGGATTTCGGGTATGATCATATTGAGGAATGCATTAGATCATATGCATTCATATTTATTATTTTGCGTTTGACATGTTCTTTGTGAACATATTTATTTGATTGAATTACGGGTCATATTGATTTTGGAAAAATGAGATTTGTTGAATGACTTGTGAATGATTGGTGACCAATTCATGATGCTAAGTTAAGTGCATTATGTTTTATTGGATTATGATTAATGTTGTTGGGTATAAAGTTGATTATGTTGGTAGAATTTGGTATGGAAATGTGGGAGTTGATATGTGGAATGTGATTGTGAATTGTGATGATTTGTGGTTGGATGTTATGTATATAATTGAAGAGTTGTTGTTGGAAAGGAATTCTTGTTGTGATTTGAGGTATATTATGATGTTATGATGATTATTTGAGTTGTATTTTTGAAATTGAAGTGTGTGTTGGATGATTGAATTAAGAGTGAATTGTGTTGTAGATTTGTTTTGAGTTTTGGCCAAAAAAACAGAACAGAACGCGGGCTGGTCCTAAAGTACGCGTGGTCGCCCTGACCTTGCGTAGTTTAAGACTAACCACGCGTTTGTCTGCGCCCTACTACGCGGGGTGGGGGCGAGGCCGCGTAGTCGTCGAACCACCACGCGTAGTATGTTATGATCACGTGTACTGTGCTATTTTATGGTGGAAATTGTGAAATTATTTGCCTTAGGTATAAGAACCACTATGAATTTATAAATTTTGACATTGTGGTCGTATTTTATACCATGAATAGGTGTAGAATGTGAATTAATTTAAGTATGTGATTTTTATTTTAGAAGAAATTGGGATGAAAGATCTCATATACTTATATGTTATGACTAAACATACAAATACATGAAATTTGATCTTTATGGTAGTGTTGTTTACTGAGTTTCATGACTCACGCGTTTTATGCCTGCCTCGCTCGGCAGAAAAATTCAGGGAAAATAAATTTTGTACGCGAAGGTGGTACCTTGCTATTCAAGTTTCGGATTTGCTGTGACAGAATCTAAGGTGGGTGGTGCACTGTGTAGAAATTTTACCTTGTACATGAAAAATCATACATAGTGCATTACTTGTATTTTGTGAGGTTATGATTGAAATAAGAATTTCCAGTTCTTTTTCTTTCTTAACCTGAACTGTTTTGTAAATCTCGTGATGTATTGAGCTTGGGCCTTCGCAAACTTTTGTAAATATTTTTGGTGAAATGAAATGTGTGTATTTATTTAAAATAAATAAAATCTCATTCCTCCCATTTTATTTCCTTATGTTTTATTTAAATGAATTTATATCAAAACTTTGATCCCCAAGTTTGAATGCCATTTAACGGGAAGGAGAGAAAATACATAAATGACAGTCAAATTTGGGGGTCACTCTAAGAATTAAATTTTACCAAATTCAACTTCCCCAAATAATAAACGGATGAAAATTTTTTTCTAATACCCACAAAGAGTTTCTTTTTAGAGAATTTTGTATGCAAAACAATTTATTCCCTTCATTACACACATATAACTCAATTTACATTATCATTAACATTACCAAATTATACAGTAATTACAATTCCAGCAAGACATAACAACAATCATCAAAATATCCATCTTTTTAATCTCTGCCACTTAAAGGTACTCCATTTAAACTCTAAGTTTCTTTCCAAACCTCAAACATCATCAATTTTCACTACTATTAGCAAAATCCAAAAAGTGCAACAATAACATTTAGAACTTATGAACCCATTACTATCATAATACAAGTCTTCTCAAAACCCACCTAAAAAAACAAATCCTGCAGTTCAATTCCACTATCAAGTTGACTCCCATTACATTACTCTTAACATCATTTATAAAAAACAAATCTCAAAATCAAACAATCATAATACTCACCACATCTTCTCTCGAACAACTGAATCGTGGCAGTACTTCGGAGGCAGAAATGTCAATTGGAGGAGAAAATGGAGAGAAGCAGTGGAAATGTGTGAGAGGGGGTGGTTTTCTAAGGGATAGGCACCAGTGAAGGAAATTGATCGTGGTGAGGCGCGAAACTGAGGAAGATGAGTGATAGCTAGAGGTGAGGGCGTCGACAGCTGACAACGATTGCTGGCATTTGATGGTTGTGGTCGATGGAGGGTGTGCGAGAGACGAGAAGGAGGCACAGTTTTGGTTGAGAGAGGAGGAAGGGCAGTGCTAGTGGGTGGTGGTGGGTGGAAGAGAGTGGGAGGGAGATAAGAGACGAGCGGAGGAGGGAGGGAGGGACGAGGGTGAGTGGCGCAAGAGAGAGAGAGAAACAAAGGGAGGCTGTGAATGTAAAAAGGAAAAGAGGGGATTAGGGTTTTCTTGCCGCATGTGGGTATTTTTGGGTTAGGATTTGTCTACTAAAATACACCCTGTCCACATACCTTCATTATTTTTTATCCATTTGCCTACCTTTTAATTTCGTAAATTTGTGTTCATATGAAAAATTGTATACACATCTATTTTACTTAATTTATTTTAATCTAAATTAATTCATAATTCACAATATGCCAACTTTGCAGGTTTTAAAATTTTTATTTTGTTTTAAAATTTTTGGGGCATTACACCAACTTTGCAGGTTTCGATGGACGAATCGAAAAGGGAGCTGTCTGATATGAAGTTATCGATTTATGTTGTGTGGGTGTTTGAAAAACCTTAAGTTCGATAATAGTATGGGTAAATTATAAATCTTATTTTTGTGCCTTTAGGCTATGGTAATTGTGGTGAAAATTGGTAATTTATTGAAATTGGTTAAAGGGAACTAAATTGTGAGAATTGAGAATTTGATTTTTGGGAAATTTACAAACTAAGGAGAGGTTATTGTCGTTCTTATTTTATGGGGATTTTCTTAGTGAAAGGTAAATCATAAAGATTAAATTGAACTTTTATAACACCTTAGCCTAAATTAATATCGTTAATAATTTGAGAAAAAGGGGGTTGAAATTTGTAATAATTTTAAAGAAGTGATTGTGACGCTTATTAAAATTAACAATTAATAACTTTAGTTATTTGAAAAGTAAAGTCATGAATTAGATTTACCATATTTATGTGGATTAAGGGAAATAAAAAAATGGAATGAGAGTGCTAAGAAACTTAAAATCTATTAACGTGAAAGAATTTAATTCTTGATTGTGAATAATGTGGGATTTTTTATGTGCCTAAAATGTATTAGGAGTAAAAAATGAAACAGGATTGAAATATCGCTAGGAAGGTAAATTTGGCTCTGATTTGAGAGGTGAGTGTATACCCAACACTTGCTTATTTTTTGTCGCCAATACATGGTTAATATATATATATATATAGTGCTAATCATGTCACATGTTTGTGTGACCCTCAAATTCGACTACCTCTCTTTCTCGTTTATACTTGCTTTGTTTGAGGGGTACCCGAACTTTGCAATCATAATTTGAAAATATTAATTTGAAAATACAATGGCACAAAATACAATTCAAAAGCACAATTTATAAAATATACTTTTCATTGCTTTAACTAAGACTATACAGGGTTTGTAAAGGGGATATCCCAAAAATGATCAAGTTACAAAATGCATTGGTTATAAAAGAAAAGAAACCTAGTTGATTCCATTTCAATTATAACCTATCCAAAATGAATGTATGCACTATAATGTTCAATCCAACAAGTTGTATGACATGTGATCAACAAACCCTAGTGCACAACCCACTTTGATTCAAAACATTGCCCAATCAATCCCCACTCATGCAAGCAAGGTTCAACCATTAAAGTCCATCATTCCCATACCATATACAAGCAAATTTCAACAATTAATTTCCACCATCATCATACCACATTTTTGCTTGAACACTCAACCATATTACACATACACAACCATACAACACATGATATCAAATCACCTCATTCGTCAACAATGCATGTTTCTGATAACCGGTATTCCTTCAACAATTAGCAAACATACATTCACAAGCTAAACACATGGACATAGTTCACACTTAACATTTTGAATGTATCCATTCCATAACACCAATAGAACACATCATGTACAAAATGATGAATGAGAATGCATGCAACCTACAATGCAATGCATTTCATACTATGATCACCCATGATCCCATATCAATTTTATTTTTATTGGCACCTTAATGCCCTATTTTGACGTTTGCAAACGGGCCTCATCGGCCGAGAGTATCGATTATAAAATAATGGATCCATATACATTTGCGCACTGAGCACCCATAATTTGCACACAAAGTGCCTATAATTTTGGCACACTAGTACACACATAGGTGTCTCGAGCAATATACCACTGTGCCTCGGGGTAGCATTTGTTATATACTACCCAAAATATTGCTCACCAAGAGCCCATAACCACTCCCTCATTCTTGCTCACAAAGAGCTCTTTTTATTTAATTCTTCCTCAGAAAGAGCCCTTTTCAACAGTTTCAAATATCACACAATCATCCATCATTTAACGTAATCAACAAACATGAGCATATTAACCATCTTGCACAAGCTTTCACCATGTTTCTCATAACCATACCATAACATGAAAGTTCCAAACTGCCTCATCCAATTCAATTATTCTCAACAACAACACAATTAGTAGCATCTAATCAAACATTTCACGCACAAGAGCACACACATACAAAAGAAAGTTGCGCTTGTATTACTTACCTCACAAGAAACACCTAACGGCTTGGTTGTGACCCTCCCTCACCACGGTTTAGATTTCCTATTATCAATATCATGGTTTCACAGTAATCAAACATTCCTGAAATCATATAAAATGGAAAAAATGTTCTACGATATGCTTATTATATTAGTGTATTTACTCCTCTCTATCTCTCCTTCAACCACTCCTTTTTTTTATCTAATGTTCTTCTCTAACTACCACATTTAATTCTTTCCACCAACCCTCATTAATGCTTTCCACAAGTTCATTTTGGTATAATTTACGATCCTTACTCTCCAACATGTGCTAAATAACCTAACTCCCACTTCCCCTTCAAAACCCTAACCATCTTTGTAATGCTCCAAAAATTCGTCCATATTAAATTGGAATAATGATTATGAATAGGAATGATATTGGTGTGTTTGTGTTGTTTGAATCCTTGCATGTGCAAAGGAAGTTATGTGAGTTGCGGTAAAAAACAGAGGAATGAATGTACGTGTTCTTGGATCAAAGTCTAGAGGATGAATTGATGTATGTTTGGGTGTTGAATAAGATTTAATTAAATGTTAATTTATGTTTAAATTATGTGTAATAATGTTGGAATGTGATATAGATGCATTGGCATAAGTATAGTGGAAGTAAGTTATGAGATTAGGAAAATGGAAAGAATAGAGGAGGTACACGTTGATGTGTAGGGTGGTTGATTTGATCTTGATACACATGTTAATTTAAGGTTAAGTGAAGTTAATTAACTGGGAAATATGTTTAAAGTAAGTGCAAGTATGTTTGGGATAGAGTTATACATGTTCGTAATCGAAGGAAGTCGGGAAATGCCAATTTAGCAGTCTGCAGCAAAATAACGTGGGTTAATTGTGGAATAACACACGTTATTTGAAATAATGTATGTTACCTTGTTGAATAACATACGTTATTCTTACTGCCAGCCCAGAAATTTGAATTATTTAACGTACGTTAATTTGTAAAATTAACACACGTTAACGAGCCCCTGTACAGGCCATTAAAAGGCGGAGACACTTTCTAACCATCTCATAACTCACCCTTACCTACCAAAACACTTTCCAAACTTCCTCTCAATCATTTCTGGCCATTCCAAACACAAAACCTATCCTAGAACAACAAATTGCAACCAGATTAACAACGTTTCCAGCCCCGAATCAAGTTTCCTCTCTCCAGGGTTCAAAGAAACGGGAATTAAGGTAAATGTCTAATCCCGAGCTGAAATGTGTTGTAAATTAGGTAAATTATGTAGGGTTTTGTTAGGTTTTGAATATAGAACATGATTCTATAAGCCATTGACCTTAAAACATCCAATTTCGCGAGATTTAAGAGATTAAGGGTTTTGGGAGTTTTGGGGATTTTGGATAGAAATCTGATTAGGAGGTTGAAATAACCTACATTGTGTGGTAAATGATTGGAAATGTGATTGTATTTGTGTAGGGAACGGTATTCGGAACCCGACTCGGGAATCGGGCGACAGATTGAACCTCGGAGCCCGAGGTAAGTGCTTTTATGCCACTTACTTGATATGTTTGATTTGTTAATGATTGGTTCTTATTGTGTGATGGTTCTAGATGTAAAATGAAATTGAAATGGGGCTTGATAAACATATATGTGGCTATTATGCATGTGAATGCTTACTAATGAAAGTGGCTTTATTCGTATGGTTGATTAAAGTGTTTAATGCTATGTGTAATGTATTCATGATGGAAATGATCAATAATGGTGTATGGATTGATTGGAAAGTTATGTGTGAGTTGATTTTTGCATGCTAGATGCCAATTCGATAAGATGTGATATGTATGTGTATGGTGCAAGTGTTGCCTTATGATTATGTTGATTAGATGAATGAGATGTTTGAAAATATGCAAGTATGTGGTTTAGAAAGAAAGTGCTTGGGATGCTTGGATAATGTATGATTATGAAAGATTGGTTAGTAATATGATATGTTAAGAATGATTTGTCCACGAGTTGGAATTTATAAACAAAATCGCAAATTTGTGTTTAAGCATTCATATGCACGTTATGATTGTTCCTACATATGACCTTATGATGAACTCCCTTCGAGTTACAATGTTGTATGTTTGGGTTATTCCATGGGTTGGCTTATGTTATGATACGAATGATTGTTGGAACATTCATGTGCATGTATATTTGAGAAAGTTGAAATGCAATGCATAGAGTTGCATTCATACATACCATGATTGTTTTGGCATGAGCACGTTGTATGTTCATGCATTGTGATGAAAAAGAGCTTATGGCTTAATTGTAAAAGGGGGTAAGTTGCCCATGTGAAAAAGAGCTTATAGCTCAATTGTGAAAGAGGGGGTAAGTTGCCCATGTGCGCAAGAGATCGAGTGGAGTCTCTCTCTTGATTTGAGGGGTAAGTTGCCCAAAGTAGCGGGGATCGAGTGGAGTCTCTCCCTTGCTAAGTATAATGTGACCCCCAAATTTGACTACCATTTTGTAAATAATTATTTCTTTTTCCCCAAGAAATGGTACCCAAACTTGGAAATCATTTTGATTTTTAGAAAATATAAATTTGAAACTAATTAAAAAAATATACATTACAATACTTCAATTTCAATCAATACAAGTTTTACATAAATATGTTTTATAAAGATTGAAGTAAAAAGAATTATATGCACTATTATTTTCCAACACAATATTTTACATAACAGAGTTAAACTCTATAGTGCACAGCCCACCTGGTTCTTCAATCTTTTTAGCTGAGTCGTATAATCTAGCTTCGCACCTTGATGTCCAAAATTCGTCCCTTTTAATTTCCTACCAATGTCGAATATGGTAGGCATAAAATGCAATGTGAGTTTTGACACTCAATAAGCAACATTTACCAAAATGGACAACTATCTTTAATTTATTTATTTGTCCACAAAACAATTCATAATTTATGTAAAATTACTTAATTTCACACTATACCATCCTTAATACCAAAATATATATCACATATAATCAACCATTTGAAATTTAAGGCAAAACCCTTAAACAAAACAATTCAAATCAGTGATGCACGCGTGTTCAATCCCAACTACGCGTGGTAGTAAAAAACTACGCATTGTCGCTACGACCACGAGTAGTTGGGTATCAATAAACGTGGTATGGTCCTCAACTACGCGTTGTCGCTACGACCCCGCGTAGTTGGGTACTGGTAGACGCGCAGTCGGAAAGAAGTATGCGTTGTCGGGGCGACACCGCGTACTTTCGAGCCACCACGCGTGGATCACTGGTTTCTGGCAAAATCTCAAAACAACAACACCAAACACATTTCATCTTCCAATCTAACATCATACACAATTCAAATTGGCACAATTCACATTCTTATCAATAATCAAAACTCAATGTATCAACATCAATTCCAGAATTTGACATAAATCAAGTCATAAGATACTTCTTCATAGGGAAATTCATAAACTTTTAATAAAACCAATATAAGATACAACCATTCACCATTTCATACCAACAAACATAAATAAACAACATCAAGCTTCAATTCATCATATTAAGGATATCACAATCCAAAATGGCATGAATGAGTGAATGCTAAGGCACCTTCCCACATGATTGTTCATAGTCTCAATCTTTTCAATTATGCCCACACTTGGCTTTAAATTTTGAAGTTTGCAAATGGGCCTCATCAGACGGGAGTATAGTGGTTATAAAGTACTACGGTCCATAGCTTTTACCCCCTTAATTGGCCTTAATAACGCCCTTACTTGGCCAGGCATGCTCGAACACTAAAAGTGAACTGAGACTTCCACTGTGCCCCGGTATAGCACATATCAAGTACTATCTGTTAAAATATGCTCACAAAAGTCATAACCACTCCCTCAATTTATATGCTCTCAAGAGCCACATTATAATCAAATGCTCCCCATGAGCCCAAAAATGCATGCATGATATATGAATCATCATATAATACAATCATGCATGTTCATGCCATGCTATATCACAAAATGTGGAATTCAACCACAACAATCTCAATCAATTCATAGCATAGCCACACAAAGCATCAATATATGTTCAAGACATACTTTACATTCAATGATATTCAACCAACAATAATATCAACAAAATTCTCATGAATTTTCTCATCTCATCATGTATAGCAATTGAACATAACATATAATCAAACAAGTCCAACCAAAACACATGCTAGCAATTTAACATATTTAATCTTACAACAACCAACACAACATGTCCAATAATAATCATTTATATTTAATTTCGGATCAAACAAATTTAGGAAATAGTTGCATTCATGTTGCTTACCTTTCAAGAAACGTCTAATGATGTAACATTCTGAATATTTGAGTGTCACAAATGATCCGGTCGGGAACCTCCCTCACCGTGATTTTCATTTCCTACCATTAAAAAAATTTTGATTCCACATTAATTATCATTCACCACTTTATGAAAATGAAAGAATGCATTATTTATGACATGTTTTATTTCTTTGGCTCTTAATTACCCTCTTTAAAAATCCTAACCATTTTTCTACCCTTGCTTCCATCTCTTCCACCCTACACTACCCACTTAAATTAACACTGAAAATACTTCCAATATACCTCAAAATCACTTACCAAAGTGACAAAAACCGTAATTTCTCCGGTCACGTAAAATTCGACTCGTCACTATTCACATGTCCCTGTTCTTTAGCAAATTTCAATACCTAAATCACGTTTTTAACATCAAACACCAAGGTAAATTGATAGTATACGATTAGAGCTTTCCAATGAGTCCTTATTTACTCAAATCGGAGCTCAATCGAAAGAGTTATGGCCATTTTAATTTAAGGTTCCAAGAAAAACGGGAATTAAGAAGAGGATGGAAGATCTTACCTTAGTTCAAGTCAAAAATGATTTTGAGAACTCCTTAACTCTAGAAATTTAATGGAAATTGATAAGGAAATGAAGGTTTGATGGAGAATTTTGAAGGAAGAAGATGAAGATGGTGAGTGGGAAAAGGAAAGAAGGAAATGATGAAGAAAGGAGGAAGTGGGGGGAGATGGTGGATGATGTTAGGGAAATGGAGGAATAACGCGGAAAGTTTTGGTTTTTAAGTCGGCTTGGGTCCACTTTGCTTCGTAATCTATTTTAGCTCGACCCCCATTAATTTCCAAATTTCGAAATTTTCAAAAATTACAATCTTTCTAAATTTTCCTTAATCTCTCTTATCATAAATTCAATTAATTCCTCCCCATTAATTATTTAAACAATTTGCAAAAAAAATTTCGGTATTTTCTTCGTATTTTAATATGTTTATTAAATACGAAATTTTGCGAAATTTCGGGGCGTTACATTTAAGGCTCCAGAGCACATCATTTGTATGGGAATGCATTAGCATCACATATGCATTCATTCCCTTCATTATGACATGATCGGTTGAGCGAAAATGAATGTGTATGGTTTATGATTATGATACGAACATGACTTGTGTTGTTATGAAATGGACTCTTGTTGAGTTATATGTTTATGTGAAGGATGTGATTGAATAAAGTCATTGTGTATGTGAATATGGCTATGGATGTATGTATGAAATGATGAAAGAAGTGTACTTTGAGGTCTTGATGGTGGTTTAATCTTGATGTAATGTGTAAGTACATGTTTAAAAGACTAAATATGATTATTCGGATGTATGATTGACTTGTAGGGATGCCTGATGAGTTGTTTGGTGTGCTTAATGCGAATGGATAAGTGTATACATGAAATAGACTTAGGAAAATTTGGGCAGAATGCTCCAGAAGCATTAACGTACGTTAATTGCCTAAATAGCGTACGTTAATGTTATAAACATACGTTAAGTTACACATGACATACGTTATTCATACTGCTGATTTAGGAAAGAATAACGTACGTTAGCCAAGCATAAACATACGTTAATCTTGCCTAGAAAACCTAAAATTTATCCAAATAATGTACTAGAACATATCTGCAGTATCCTAATGACCTAGGATGGATTCCTCAATGATTAAACATCTAAAAAGAAATGTATAAACATAAATTACTTGGTTGTGACATGGATTTATGGCGCCATTAGGGAGGATAGGCCGGAATGGCCGAGGACTCCCCTAGACCCCAGCATGTAGCGACACTGAAGGACAGGCTTACTGAGTATTTAATAAATACTCACCTGTGTTTTGCTGGATTCTGTGCAGAGTGACAGGTATCAGGGACGGACTACGTGATTGGCGAGGCTAGCGGTGCGATACTGAAGGTCGGGTTCCCCGGTTGTTAGAGTTGTTGTGAATGCTTCCCTATGTATGCATACATTAGCATGGATGAATTTTACATACATATTATTCTAAGAGTATTTCCACAGCTTTCACATTTCAAACTATTATCGATATATGACTTGTATTTATGTTCTGGGAAAAGTATGATTTCATGTTAACTCTTCTACAATTTATGCTTTAAAGAAAAAAAAATAGTGCTAAATCGATTTATTTGAAAAACGAACTTTGTAAAAATTGGCGTCACAATCTTCCTACCCTTGGTTCCATCTCCCTCACCATACAACACCCAATTAAATTGACACGTACAGCACTATCAATGGACTCCAAGGAAGCTTACCCAAGCGACGAAACACGGAAAAACTCTGGCCTCAAAAAACCCAAATTTGTCACTTTATAGGGTTTTCTTTTTATCAATGAATTCGTGCACCTAAACCACGATTTAACACAAAAGATGGTTACTAATAGGTAGTTTACATGTTAAGCTTTTCAACGAGCTATTATTTTCTCAAATCGGAGCTAAATTGAGAGAGTTATGTGGTCGAAAAGCTAAGGTTACTAGCAAAAACGGGATTAACAAGAGAAAATGAAGGATACTCACCTTGATTCAACCAAGGATCACGTTTGGACTCTTCTGAGATGTAAGGTTTTGTGGAAGGTGATGGTGATAAAGGTTTATAACTATGGAGAGAGGGGAAAAAGGGAAGAGACGTCTGTGTGGTGGAGGAGGGAAAGGAGAAAAGGTTTTTAAGGTTTAACTTGGGCTCGGTCATTATTGGACTCGTAAGTGGCCCACATGAATCCCGGTCTTTGTCTAATTCCTTGAAATTTCGAATTTCTCTAAATTTTCTAAAGTCCCAATTTCATCCTACACTCCTTTTCCGCTCAATTAATTCTTTAAAACAAACGCAAAAAAATTTCCCTCATTTTTTTCCTATTTATTTTAATTTTTAATTAAATGAAAATTTTGGGGCGTTACAGTTTTTGCTTGCGGTTGTGATGATAATTGGTTATAATTGATAAATGCAATTGAATGAATTGTGATTGTGATCAAATGTCATGTGAATTGATGGAATTAAAATGTATTGGTTGAAATGATATTGTGAATTATGCTTTAAAAAAATGCATGACATGGTGTTTGATTGTTTTGTGGAATGGTTGCCACATATTTAATGTGAAAATGTCAAAAATGGATAAATTGCAATTTGAAATGTGGTAGTGTTTGCGCTTGAAGGTAATGCATTGTATCGATTATGCTTGTTTTGCAAAAATTGAGATTTGTTGCATGCACAAGGACATGATTGAAATTGTGTGGGTTTGTTGTTTGATCGAGATTGAAATGGTTGAGGTGCATATGACTTATAAGAATAATGAGTATTTAACATGTGAGCATTTATGTTCGTATGGTTATGAGTGATTCATGTCATAACTGGCATAGAATGAGCATTGTTATATGTTTATGGTGATGATGCAACTTATGATGCATTGGCATGTTGATTTCTTTTATAATTGTGGTTGTAATCATGAGCATCGTTGCATCACGTGTCGCATGTGGATTATGTGACACTGGCCATAAATGAAAAGGGGGAGTTGCCCAAATGAAAAGAAATGAAAAAAAGGGAGTTGCCTAAACAAAAAACAATGAAGAAAGGGGAGTTCCCCAAAGAAAAGAAAGAGTGAGAGCTCTAAATGAAAAAAGGGGAGTTCTCCAAGGAAAATAAACAGCGAGAGCTCTCTGGCTGTAAAAGAAAGAAAGTCCCAGGGCATGCATTGTGTGATGAAATTCATAGCATTCATAGTGCATTCATCGAAATGTGGCATTTTACGTGAATGAGTGTCATTTGATGGAAATAGGTAATGAGATGTGTTGGAATCATGTGTTACAGAATTGTGTTTAAATTTGGATGTGACATTATGATGAGGTGCTTGAAATGTTGGAAAATGTGTTTCATTGATAGTTTATGTTCAATTTGCATGTACAATGATTGTGGTGGAATTCTAGTGTGAAATTTGAATTAATGGATGTTTGGTGATTATTAGTGGAATGTGTTTTTAGGTGCAAAAGTAAACTAATGAAGTTTGTAAATGTAGTTGATGTGTGGAACTTGAAAGTTATGAATGTTAGGTGTAGTGATTGAACATGAAATGATTAAATAAGCTTTGATGGCTAATGATTTATACGTGATGAAATGTTGCTGGTTATGTACAATGTATACCCGCAAATGAGATTGTTGTTATGAACCATAATTGTTATGTTTTATGCAAAGTTGAATGTATGATAAGTGTGCTAGAAACTATTGGAACCAGATTGAAACGGGTTAGGAAACGGTTTGCCGAAATCGTTTGCCTTTTCGTTTCGATTCGAGAAGCTTTTAGGGAATCCAAAATGGGTTGCACAAATCGTTCCCCAAACTATTGTGATTCCAGAAACTTTTAGGGAGTTTGAAATGGGTTCTGCAACGGTTTACCCAAACTATTCCCACAACTATTTTAACTCTAGAAAACTTTTAAGGAGGGTGAAACGGTTCTAAAACGGTTTGTGTAAACCGTTTCCCAAGTCATTCCCAAACATTTAACAATGAAAATTGAGGATTTGATTAGGGTATTTAATGGGTGCCTAGTTGCAATAAGATTATGAATTGGTGTGAGATAAATATGTGAATTAGAAGATTACGATAGGATGCTGTTAAAAGTATGAATATGTAAAGTAACTGAATAAGAACTGAACGCATGAGGTTTAAACATAAGTTGGATGTGTGCAAACAATGAGAAGGAGTTAGGAAAAATTGATTTACATTCATGCCATTTAGTAAAGAAGAAAGACGAAACAAAACTAAAATTGTGTGTCACTACAAAAAAATTGTTTTATCGTCACAAATTTTTTCGTTAACATAAGTCTGTTTTTCATCATAATATGGTTATTATGACAAAAAATTTAGTCGCCATCATAGTCACAAATTGTCCTTCCTAACAAGTCAAAATTAGTTTTATTTTACGAATTTTAATTTTGTCACAACTAATTTGAATATATTGTGAAAAATTTATTTTTGTAGCTCCAAAATGCTATATTATGACAAAATATTCGTAATAAAAACATGTTGACTTCGTCACAAAAACATCAATTTGGTCACAATAAATTGATAGAATTCGGCTAATTTATAATTTTTTGTGACAAAATATACATCGTGACAAACTTTTTTATGTCACAATACGTTCAATAGAATAACTCCAAGCAGGCTTGTTATTGTGACAAAGTATTGTCATAAAATATATGTATTATTAATAAATAATAAATTTGTCAATATGACAAAATTATATTTCGTCATAATATTTTTAGTCATATAGTTTTTATAATTAAACACACACATATATACATATATATATAATTATAATTATAAAAGAAAATAAAATCTCATTACTTAATCATCATAAAACAAACATTTAAATATACATATTTGAGACAATTTTTGCTAATTAATGAAATACTTCAAATGAATAGTTCGAAACAAACATTCAAAAAATTCAACATCCTAAATGTCTCCGAGAGGGACAAAAAAACGTTTCCATTTGTGAAGGGCACAATTCTACCATCTATGCATATGTTGTCCAGAATAGGATCGTTGTAGCTCAAATTGGCAATAGTCTAACAATCAGTTTCACTTACTGCACCACTAAGTAAAGCTTCCATGGGTTATAGAACCATTGTGAACAAAATCATCTTGCACAGTGATAAATGCTTTGTCCAAGAAGCTACATATAATTCAACCAAAAGAAATAAATTCATTGGTTATTCAACTATTGAAAATTCTCCTATTTCTGTGAAACTCCACATTTTATAAAACATCATTTGTAATCAAATCACTAATAATTTTTCATATTCTATTGAAAATTCTCCTATTTCTATTAAACTGTATCATAATCAAAACCAATTTGCCTCAAATTGTGATACCAAAAACTCTAAATTATACTCAATTATTAAACTAAAAAGGAAAGTAATTATTACCCACATTACATAATCACTAATCAAAACATAAAATAAAAATAACTCTACAACAAAAATTGTCTTAAGAATTTTCAAAAATCAATTATCAATTATACTACACTACAATCAAAACACAATAAACTAAACACAATCCACAAACCTGTAGATGAACACCACAATACAAAATCACTAATCAAAACATTAAATTAAAGTAAATAAACAAAACCTTTAAAACAAAAACCGCTAAAAGCAAAGAGGACCAATTGAACAATCCTTTTGAGTGAACCCAAAGATGATTTCATTGAGGATCGAGCTGATAGGCGGTACTAATGATGGAGTTGCAATGATCAATTCTGATTGACCATGAACTGTGAGCCCAAGACGATGAGGCTGTTTGTTGCTGCGATTGGTCGGAGTGACGAGAAGAGAGTATTGCGAGGTGGTGGCGACCTTGGAGTGGTGGCGGTTGTGTTTGTTGATTGGTACATTAGGGTTTGGAAAGACTGTTGTGTTTTGTTGAGGTGATAATGGCGGGTTTGTCTCTCTACTATAAAGAGTCTCCTTCTATTTCTGTATGAAAAAAAGTCTAAGATCAAAGCAGAGATTGTAAACTGAGCTTTTAATATAGAGAAAATATTTCAACTTCCATTAATTAAAAAATTAATTATATAATTAAAACAAAAAGATTTATAAGTTATTATTATAAATGAACTAGTCAGATTTAACTATAAATAAATTATGTTTAAAAATTATAAATTGTTTATTCTCTATTATAACATATAAGTAAATCAAGTTTGAAATAATATATATAAAAAATATTATTTTAAAATAATAATTTCAAAAAATATTGAAAAAATAAAAATTATAAATTATAAATAAATTAGTATAAATTTTTCTATCAAAATAAATTAACAAATATTAATCTTAATTTATAAGACAATAAAAAAATATTTTTTCATAATAATATACTTATTATGACAAATTAAATAGTCACTAATTTAATATTATAATGTGACAAATAAATTTTGTCACCTAAAATATTTGCCGACAATCTCCTTGACTTACAACCATTTAGTGACAAAATATTTGTCTCTACAAATAACATGAGACTATTTGTTGTGACGAATGGAATTGTCACTATTTTAATACCCTATTGTGATGAAATGTTAGTCACCATAAACATTGACAGGATATATATTGTAACAAATTTGTGATTTAAATATTTTTCATCGCAATAATTTAGAAATATGGCGCCAAAATATTGGTGGGATCAATATTGTGACAACTTATTTTGACAAATTTCATTTTGTCACAATATAAGTACATAACATGACGAAATGTTGTCACAATATTTCATAGTTGAATTTTTTGTCATTTCGTCAAAAATATTGTGACAAAATATAAATTTTGTCACAAAAGGGTATTTTTAGTGACTAAAATATTTTTGTCACAATATCACTTTTTTTATAGTGTGTGATTAAAAATTTATTGGGCAGGATTGGTTTAGATAGTAATGTGGGGCTATTCACTCACTGAGTATTAATACTCGTATTTTGTTTGCATATAAATGTTTGTCATATGCAGGATTAGCAGGATTTCCTTAAGCGAGGACGACAGAGCACATTTGGGAAAAACTGATTTGAATTGTAAAACTTTGATAAGTTGATCACCTTCTACATTGTATTTATTTGATGTTTTGGTATATTTAAAAATCCATATGTACATATTTTGAAAGCATTAAACTCTTTAAAAAAATATTTGCAGATTTTTGAATTAATTAAAAATACTTAGGATTTAGGTTTGGGTGCCACAAAACCCTAGATTTCCAAAACAACGTGATTTCTAGCGAAAGGAGGAAGGATTTCATGAATTAGAAGCTTAAGAACCTAAGGTAACATCCTAGACCCTTTGGTATGGAAAAATCTGAGTTTAGTGTTTTTGCAAGTGATGATTTAAGTTAGAATTTCATATAAGGTTGTGAATAATGATTAAAATAGTGATGAATTAGCTTGGGGAAGCTTGTGGTGAGTGAATGTGGGGGAAATTGTGAATTCTAGGAGAAATGAGAAGAAAGAAGAAAATGGAAGAGGGTTTTGTTTAGGGTTTGTGAGAATTAGGAAATTGGGGAGAATTTGAGGGTTTTGATTATGTGAGTTAATCGCGCAGTGGATATGGTTAGAAATTCGTCTAATTGAATCAAAATGTATTTGTGTATAAGACAAAAATTGGGACCAAAACCAAGGTTGAGTGCTAAGCACGCGGCTTCGTGAATTCGAGGAAAGTGTTCTGAACCACACTTACCGTGGTATGTCTTGTACTTGTATGGTAAAATACTTGGTTAAGCACATGATGGTTGTATTTAAGAAAACTATGAATTAAAATGTGATTTGTTGTGTTGGGGTGTATTAAAACTTGAATGAATTGCGTAATGTGAACTTTGTGTTGGTCGAATATTGAATTGCGATAATGTGTGTTGTATGGATGATATAGTATGGATTGCACCTGAAATTGTATGGATAATTTTGGATTGATTCGTTCCATAACATGGCATAGCATATTTATGGTGAGTGTTTATGGTGAGGAAGGAAAAAAAGGAAAAGAAGAGAGCAATAGCTCTCAAGAGAAAAAAGGAGGATAATCCTAAAAAGAGAGCGAGAGCTCTCGGAAAAAACGAACAAACCTAACAAAAGAGAGCGAGAGCTCTCAAGAGAAAAAGAAAAGAGAATTGGCCAAGAGCGTGCATTGGAGTATGTGTACGCATTAACATTTCATGAACATGGAAGCATTGTGCATTTAATATATGTATTTGATGTGTGCGTATAATGTTTTATATGTTTTGAGAATTTTATTCTATATGTGAGGAGGTGGAATTAGTTGTGTTGTAAATTGGATGGTAATGATGAATAAGTTGAGGAAATGCTGGAAATTGTATTTACATGTTGTTAGAACTTGTTTTGTTGTGTATATGTGGGTTATGAAATGACTTTTTGAATAAATGGACTAAGTGTGTTGAAATGTGTAGTTCTAGATGACAGGCACTGCCAGCATGTCGATTGACACGAAGCCGTATGGTTCCATACTTCTCGCTTGACCATCATGCTGGAAAGCAGAGGGACCTTGCTAACTTTCAGAACTCTGGCACGACCCCGTGTTGTTTCCATACAAGCTCGTGCCAAACTACTATTTTTCTCCGAGAAGGAGCATGGTGGTTATGCTGACCAGCACGCCCCGTGTTTCCTCTTAAGCAAATCAAAGATAAATTATATCCATAATGCATCTAAGCTTCTAAAAACAAATGAGTACTTATACACTACATAACTAGGTAAGTGTATTGTAGGTGTACTTACTGAGTTTTATACTTATGTTAGTTGGTTCAAAATGTGTTGTATGCAGAGCATTAGCAGGTATTTTGGTAGCAAATCTTGGCAACGTTTGGAGTGCAGTACGGATTTATAGGTCGACAACTCTAGATATTTTGTACTATTATTTGTAAACTATGCATACTTGACATATTGTAGTTTTCACTCCAAACCTGTAAACTCATTGCCACGTTTTTTGCATTATTGTGTGTTTTGAAACATAATTCATCAAGTGTTGAATGCATATTCATTTTAGGGGTTTTCCATATTTTTTTCCTTGTGCAATATTTGTTTGTCTTTCCTAAGATGAAAAGAACTTTGCTTGTCTATTTATTTATTTATTTATCAAAAAAATCAAAAGAGTTTCGGGGGTTCACAATACGTGCATAATACAGTTATAAGAAAAACACGTGGCAATATTAGTTTACAAAACTCTTACAATATATGGCCTACATGTGTTAACAAATGCATGCATAAAAATTTTCCATGATACAAAAGCTTTCTATGAGCCGCCAACCTAATAATAGCCACTCCCGCACCTCAAAGTCATTGAGCTCCACTATAAGGAAAAACCAGCTAGTTCTCTACATACATTACAACCAACAACTTTTTATGAGTACTAAACTCAGTAAGTACACCTATGAATACATTTACCTAGTTATGTAGTGTAACGCCCCGGAAATTCGTCTATTTCAAATTTGAATAAGGAATCATGAATTCGGTTGAAATTAAAAGAATAAATATTTTAGTTCGAATGGAATTATAAAGGGCGATATGAGGTATGTTTAAATGTTAAAACAAAGTTTAATCTAATGCTAATTCATGGTCAATTCATGAATAATAATGTTAGAATGTGTTAAGGATGCCTTGGTATAAGAATTAAGGGAGTTAGGTCATGAATCGGGAAATGAAAAGGAAAGAAGATGAACCAATTTGATATATGTCAAGGTTTGATTTGATGTTGATATATGTGTTAATTCAATGTTAAAATGGTTTTAATTGAGTCGATATGATGTCATATTAAGTTATAAACATGTATGTGTAAGTATATGAATGTAAGGGAATCGGAAGGATCGAAAATCAC
>CANYCX012514453.1:0-23105 GCA_948193385.1 Breynia disticha f. nivosa | reverse complement strand
AGGACTTTTAAATTAAGGTTGATTTTGAGTGGAAGAGACATTATCTGACCAACTTATGTGTTTTATTAATTGTTAATTAGTAGATTTCACCATCAAACTCCTCAAACAATGACCTACACACACCAATAACATATGAATCCTGCACCCACGAGGATATGGTGTGGTGATTAAACACCCCTAAGTGGCTCTCTGCGACGCAGGTTCGAGCATGGGAAGTGCCCTTGTGAGGGAGCTCCATCCTTACCTCTCGGAGCAAGTCCGAATTAGTCCCGATCAATGTATTGGGCATACCGAGTGGTTCAAACCAAAAAAACATATGAATCCTACAAAACACACTAATAGATTTGCATTTTGTTGTCTCTTTTTATAGTTTTTTTTTACGTTATGTTGTCTCTTCTAGAGATGAAAAAACGAACCGAAAAGACGAACTAAAATTGGAATCGAAACCGAACGGTTGAAATCGGTTAGTTCATTATCCGATTTCTAGAAACATGCAATAAACCGTGAACCAACTGTTCAATTATTTTTAATAGAGAAACCGATCCTGAATTGACAAACTGAAACCAGCCTAAACCAGCCTTACCCGTCAGATCGAAAATTGGAACCGAAACCAAACAAGTCAAACCGTGTACTACACAACGGTTCGAATTTTTTTGCGTACTGCCTTCTTTTATTGTTGATGGAATAGAGATGAGTAAAGTTACTATACTGATTTGTCCATGTTTTACATGCATAAGAATTTTTTGACTTAAATATTGTCTCTCTTACAAAATTTCTAAATCCGTCAAAACTTTTTTTTTTCTCAACAAGTGTCTTTTTCTTGAAATTTGATATACGACAAGTGATTCTATTAGGGTTAACACACTGATCAATCACTAAACAAGAAGTTAGAAAAAGTAATTTTATGTGATGAAAGACATAATAATAATGTTTTTGCGATCAAAAGTTTAATATTGTTCATTGCATCGTAATATGAAGAGAGTATTAATATTAATAATATTATTTATTGTAATATAAACTAAATAAAACTCTAGAGTTATATAAAAAATTCTTGATTTATAAATAATAGATATTTTAAAACTAATCAATTTTACAAAGAAAATAATGTATTTTTCATCTTTTTTGTTGCATAAAGATATTATGTAATTTTTTATTTTATGGTATGTAAAATTAATGTATTTTTCATCTTTTTGTTGCATAAAAAACGAGGTATAACTTCTCATCTTTTAAATTATATAATTTCATGTATATTAAATAATGAATAAATAAATCAGATAAAAAATTGTACAATCTAACAGTATTCCATGTATCCTCACCAATACTAGGTGAAAACGTTCGCACCAAAAAATTCACCGATATCATAAGTATGAAAAGAGTGACTATATCATTATTAATACATTTTTCAAATCAACTTATGAAGGAAATGGAGACTGTGACAAGAAGTGAAGACTTTATGACAAATCATGAAATGAGTTACCATTTGAGAGAAGTATAGTCAATCTAGCACAATTGAAAATGATGGAAAATTCTACCAATTTTTACATTTAGAAAAAGACATTTCCTAAAATTTGAAAGAAATTGTAAGAGATGATTTAATATGGAGTAAATAACGATTTCTTTAGTGTAAGAATTAATTGCTTCTGACATTCTTTAATCTTGGCCAATTAGATTGCACTCAGCTTTAAATGAGTTGAGTTATTTATGAATGTTTCGGTGTTCGATTAATTTAGAATTCATTCATGACTAAGCTCGTTGATAAATGAGCCGAACATAAAATTTCAATATTGTTTATCTGAATACTCAATTACTCGGCTCGTAAGCTTGTGAACGTACTCATTTAAGAGACTCGTGAATATACTCATGAACTAGTTCTTAAGTTATATAAAGATGTGTATTTTGTTATCAAATTTAAGTGCACAAAGTGTATACAAGATAACTTTTATGAATATAAAGATGTAAGGAGAACAACAAATCGAATTGCTCATACGTTAGCTAGGGCATCCGTTTCATTGTCTGTATGCAATGAGTGGGAATTAGTTCCCCCTTCGTTTCTTATTTGTGAACTTTGCAATGATTTCTATGGTTGAATGAAAAGTTCTTTGTTGTAAAAAAAATGTAAAGATGTATATAATATTAAGTCATGAACAAAGTGTTAATTTATTGTAGGTAATATATAACGACAATAAAAAAAATTTATTTGAAAAATAAATTTCAATGTTTAATATCTTAATCTGTGAATTAATCTGAAAATCAATTTTTATTGTTATTACTAATTACAGTGTTTAGATTATAATATTTAGTGTAAAATTACATAATTTTACATAAAATAATATAATTTTGAAATTAATTTATCTCACTTCATTTCAATTTTAGTTTTCTAATCATATGAGTCATCAAATAGCCATCAGTCACCAATTCCTATTTTTTCCATCACTTTTAGACTGCTTTAAATGAGCCAAGCTTGAATAAATTTTTGAGCTCAACAAAAAAGCTCAGCTCGAGCTAGTACTCATGAAATTTTAAACAAACCGAGCATGAAAATCGTAAGGCTCGGTTCGGGTCGGCTCGTTTACATCTCTAATGATGATAAATATATATTTTTGAGACTGACAAATCTAATTTTTTTTGAGTAGCAAAGATAGCCGAGTTAAAAATAATACTAAGAGAGACACTGCAATAGGAGCAATAGTATAAAAGGATGCATGGTAAAAAGAGCATGAGTTTTGAAGTAGATACGACAAAGAAGCGATCGCCCTTCTCGTCCCCTTGTGTATATAACATACTTTTTTTATAATCAAATTGCATATACAATAAAAATCATGAAATTTTTGCATTTTTTCTGTTGGTAATTATTAAATATATGTCAAATATTATTAGGAAATGGAAACCAAAATAGAGCATAAGAATGATATATGCTACTTTTGATTTTCACCCACCAACATGTCTCATCAATAAAAGCAATGTATTAAATGATGTACGATTGAGTAGTATTTGTATTGATGGAGAAGGAGCAGATCACTTGTCAAAGTTAGAATTCTGTAAAAAATGATGAAAAAAACATCTATTTTGATGAATTGGGAGTTGAAATTCCAAAGCATTTTCCCAATTATTTAAGAAAAGTGTATGTTTATTTTGTTTTCACATTATATCGAGTGTTTTAAAACTCGTATTGGTCTGGTCAATCGGACTGAAAATTCGGTGATTCTGTCGTTAATCCGGTCTAGGTTTGCATTAAAGCCGAATGTGCATTAAATTTGATAAAAATTTATTAACCCAACTAATCGAACTATCATGCGACCACGTTGATAACCGAGACGATCGTGTTGTTTGGTAGTTTAACTCATCTCATTAAAGGATTGAAAAGTGAACAAGGAAGAAGATGTGGGAGCCAACTTTGGAAAATAAAGGAACAACAAAAGCATAAAAAGATGAGAAAAATGACACAAAAAATGGAGAAAATATGAGTAAAAGATGGCCACTTCTCTCCTTCTTTAGCCTAACTTTCGAAAGATTGCAGGCGAAATGTTGTAAAAAGCTTTGATATGCCTATGTGTTCTTCATTTGAAGGCCACATTTGTAAGATTTCGAATATTTGATGCAAAAATAATAGCAAGTTGAATTTTTTAAATGAGTTTGAAAACCATCTTGCCCCTTTTGTCTAATTTAAGTGCTGGCTCTTTTTTTTGACCTAATCTGTTAGGGTGAAGCTTCGATGTTTACGTTTAACGATAGATCTAGAAATTTTTCGAGGGATGGCAAACGTGGATGAGAAAAAAGTTGTGCTGGAAGAAATACCGCATGAAGATGATATTACAGAAAATTATACGGTAAAAAGAGCAGAGTATAAGAGTAGAAATGATAATACGCGACCGCCTCTCTCGCTCCCTTTATATCTATGTCTGTGTATGTTAATAGCGCAAAAAACTAAATTCTTCCATTTAATCTCAAGAACAAATTTGTGAAGTTGAGTTAGTTTTCTATTCTAACAAGTAGATGTATCAAATTTTAGTAACTCGTAACTTACAAAAGATCACTTCAATCAAAATATGAATGGCTCTTTTGTATTAGTAGTCGTCTAACAATCTTAAAATTTGAACTCATCATATCTTCTTAAGGTAACATTGTCAATCAGCGACGGATAAAGAAAATTTTGTAAAAGAGTACAAAAAATGAACAAATTTAAAATAGTGCATAAGCACATACAACAAATGAATGATACTTATCATAACAATAATTACATTCTAGATTAGATTCCATCAAACACATAGTAAAGTTTTTACTAAACTGTATTAGTAAATTTATTCTAATATTGTTCTTATTAGTTTTATATTTTCAATACAAATTTAATTTTGTAAATCTTCGTTGTACCAAGTAAAGAGTACGAACACCGACTTCAAATGTATTCTTAATTCGTATGAAAAACTTTAAATGACGTCTATTTTGAAACAGAAGCAATATATTTTAGTAATCTCTTGTTCAACGCAGACGATAGGAATCTGGATTAGGGAAATACTTTCATGAATATTGACTTGTGATTGGAAGGCACATGACATGAGAGATAAAATCTGATCAGATTGATTGATTATCTTATAAATTTGCAAATCAAAAATGAAAATAAAAGAATGTAAATGCTTAAGCTTAGTTTATGAAGATTAAGGTTGCATGAAAGTGCCAACATTTTTAATGGTTTTCTTTTGTCAGAATTTGGTTTTGATGATGAAGGTTTGCAAATGAGGGGGATAGTGGATGATGTATTGCCTTTAAAATATATTATGTGACATGAAATTCAAAGGAGATTAAGAGTCTAATTTTTGAATGTTTTATATTTGATAACATTTGCATTTAGTTGAGTTTTGAAAAGAATCTAAATATCCTTTAGAGTATCCGTAACTTTGAGTTCCTCTCGGGGTTATGTTATGTATGTCCATTTTTTTTAGTACTATCAATTTAGTAGTCTTACCTCTTAATATTTTCTTAATCATCATTATTAGAACGGGATCATAATCAAACCGAAAAACGTACTAGATTGTTGGTTCACTGACAAAACCGATGATTTACTACTTGAACGGATAATTTAAAAATAATGTAAATATATATGCATATACAAAATTGTATATTTTTTCAAAACTATTTGATTTTTTAATACTTAAAACCGGTTCACTTCACCAGTTAAGCTAGTCAGTTCATCTGTTTTTCATCAGTTTAATGCCGATTTACTTACAGACCAATTTGAATGGTAAAATCGGACTAGACCAGTGATGAATTCACCGATTCACCCATTCAACAGAACAGATCGATCCGATTTTTATAGGACTTATTCCTAACAACCCAAAGAGATTAAAAGGTTTGAAGCCATGGATGCATCCAAGTTTCTTGCACCATAAGACATGCATAAATTACAAAGAACATTTTGTAATAATATGTAGAAACTAGCTATATATGATGGGGTGGAGCCTATAGATTCATATCATCAAACCTTTTTTGTTGCTACTTCACACACACACGTGCTCTACTTAAGCTTATCACATATTAGACATCTACTCCTTTAATTTTATTGATTAGCATACTAATAATACACCATAATGCATCCAAATCTTGCTTCATTTCTCATTTATTTTATCACACATTCACTTTTTATATTCTCTAAATCTAAATTCCCATCAATTGAATCCAATTGTTCCATCTCCATACTCAAAATTTTCCATTCAATCAATATATAAATTTTAGTTCACATTAGGTGTAAATTCGTGTTTGTCATGTCATAATCGTGTCATGTTAGTATTCCATAAAATGTTATTATTTACGGCACAAACACACAAGAATTAAATTCTTGTCGATACTATTGTCGTATCGTAATCATGTGCTCACAAATCGTATTGTCGTATTAGAAAATGACAGTTGTGTATGTTTTCTTTAGATTTGACTGCTTAATTATTTTCCAAATATATATCCTACAATGATATCATTTGTAAATCCATCAATTTGTTACATCAAATCTCAAAACTTTGACTAAGTTGGCTCTTTATATCGCTATGTCACAACTTACTTATTTTTTGGTTAAAATGTAAACTTCAAATTGATTACTGATTAGACTCACTTGATTATCTTTTTATCTCTTAATTTTCAATTGTAGCAACTAGAGTTTTAGTTTATTAATTTTTTTTATTAAATATGTAAAACGATAAATAATTATTTTTAAATCTGAATGTACTTTTTCAAATTTGAATTTTTTTTAATCTATAAAAATCTTTCAAAACTAGAGCCGTCTTTTTTTTACACGATAACGTGAGCACACGTTTATGACACAATACAAATAACACAAATTCAATTTTTTGTAATTTTTAGGCTACATTTAATAAAAAATAGCACATTATAAGTATGATTCGTTGACAACAAATTTACAATTCTATACAAAACTAACCATCGGAGAACCATTGAGCTTTTGTTTTGTTAATCAAAAGTAATGAATTTGAATGCCAAAACAACACTATTAGCCAAACTCTATTAGCGTAAGGTGCAGTGACGGATCTAAAAAAAATAGTAAAAGAACAGATTTGAGAAAGAAACGATATTACAAAAAATCACAATAAAAAAGATAATTTTACAAGATGAGACACGACAAAAATATAAGACCGTAAATTACTATGCTTTACATAATTACTTTAATTATGTTGAACTGCCAAATTAGATAAGACCTAATTAATGGTCTTGCTTTACATAATTACTTTAATTAATCAACATTAAGTATAATATTAGCTTTGCCGACTCCATTAATTATAACCTTGTTTTATATTCCATCCATCTCAATTTATATGACATAATAGCGTTATTTTAGTATCTCAAAATAAATAATATTCTTAAATATTTTTATATTTTTTTCTAAATTAATCTGTATTTACTTAATTCCAACTATAAATAAAGTTAAAATAAAAAATACAATAATAATTTATAAAATTGAAAATTTTAATTTCAAATAAAATAATTTCACTTAAATTAAGACAGCTTGCTTTTATAATTTTTAGAGATTTTTCTTTCATTTTGTTAAATAATAAAATAAATGATGTTAGGGTTATAATGGAGTAGTACAAACTCTACTTATAATAAGAGGTTTTGTTAAAATTTTTCACTAAAAAATTATATCCAACTCGAATTTCAATTGCTTCACTTTGCTTGTTTTGTAGGTTGACATGATTTATTAAAATATGATACGGTATGATATAACATTAAATAATATAAATCACAAAATCATCTCAACTCACCAATTTCGTACGTTTTATTTTACGTTTTCAAATCATGAGATAATTAACTATGACTACTCATACCATACGTAAAAGATCAAATCAAATATAATTATTTTAAAATTATCGTTACCAATATTATATAATACCATACAAATCCATGATCGAAGCAAAGCATAAAATTGACGGTCTCAATTAACCTTTCAATAATGTACTTTTAATTAATATAACATGGCATTTGTGGTGCATAAACCTTTAAATAAAAGTTCAAATCAAAGACTCTTCATCACAGTTTGAATGTCCTAATCCTTCCCTAATTTCAGGATTTATGTCTCAAAACACATTCTTATTTTAATTTTCTGTATACAAATCTCTTCAATTTGATGATTTAATGAGTGTAATCATTGTTGTAAAGTGGAAGAATGCAGTTGGATCCCTCATATTAAATTTTAGGAGGGTTTTAAAATGAGGAGAAGAATCAATGAGGCAATAAATAGAATAGTTGAATACAGTAAAATAAATCTTAGTCTTTGATTTATTTTGGAAAATTAAAAATTTAGATTTATTTTTATTTTTCTTGTTAGTAAATTTTAGGAAGAGAGTCGGACTAGCCCACAAATTAAAAATAAGGAGTCTCAAAGAGACTTGATGAACTAACAGATTAGAGCATGTATGCCTCATCTAGTATCGCTACAGATCCAGGGATCAAATCTCATATCTTCAGTGTACTATTGATCCTTTTTACCTTTGAATTCACGAACAAATGATATATTTATATTTGCTGTGTGTTTGATAATCTCAGTTTATTGCCACATTGAGTCCCCTTCATATTAAAATTCATCTAAATTCTACTCTTCATAAAGGAAGAAAGACAAGTTGTGTATAGTTAAAAATCCGTGTGCATGGCCTTCTGCTTTCCTCTCTTAATCTTTATGATTAATATAAATCAAAAGACACTTATTTGAAAGGAGAACTTTGGATTTTTATAACCCATGTAAAAGCTACATATGTCTATCTCCATTGTTATAATAATGAATTGTGTTGGGAGAAAAGGTTGGTGCATAAAAAGTAGCATTCAACATCTAAGCATTTCCATGAAAGAACATTACACTAATTATTTTTTATAGTATATCATGCATTATACCTTAAAAGTTGTTTCTAGTGCTAAGAAGATTGTAAGAAAAAAAGTACTCACCATTTGATGTGGTTAAATGATGTGGGCTTAAGAATGATAAAATACCTCGAATTCGTGGGGTATTAATCCGATCTAACTCGAGTGGAGTATGTTTTTTCATGTTTGATCGAGATTCGGGTCAAATTTCATATTGTATCAATATAAGTATTACGGGACAAGACGGATCGATATTTAACGAATTTGTTCACTATATTGTCCCGATATATATTTGTTGTTCAAATTATAACATTTATTTTTATAGCATATTGACAATTCTCGCCTATATTAGAGTTATGTTTATTAGACGATCTGCGAATGTCACTTCTCACTTGTTAGCTAAGACAGCGAATTCTTTTTCCAATTGCTTTGTATGGGACCTTAGGCCTCCTCGATGTATTGAGGCTGCTAATGCAGCGAATTCACTGAATGAAGTTTGGTTATGTTGAGGACCAAAAAAAAGTAATGGGTTCCATTCTCAAAACAATGTGTTGCGTCCTTCACCCTACCTAATGTGTTGCTGGTCATAATGCAAGTGTCATGGGTGCAAAAACATATATGTTCAATTTCCAAGAAAATAAATGAATAACTACCATCCATTCATATAATCATTACATGATGCAGTTCAAATTGTGTTTACGGATCTAGAAATCTTTTTAAATGAAGCGAAAATAATCGAGATAAAGATAAGATGGTATAGGAAAAAAATGACAATGAGGTGGTATTACCGAAAATTATGCGGTAAAAAGGACGGAACTATAAGAATATGCACGACAAGAGGAGCGACCGCTCCTTTGCCGTCTTTGTTTCCGTACTTCTCTACCTATAATCATCTTAAGATTTCCATCACCCCAAAAATAGCCAACCCACCCTGTTTGGCATGCAAATGCACCTAAGATTGCACAGAGGCAGTACTTGCCCTGTTACACTAATAGCAGCTCTAGACTATGTGGAACTAAGTGAGCTAGATCAAAAATCTCCAATCTACGAGAGAAAATGTTTACAACATGTGTACAAATTGTAATCTTGAATTCCATTTTCAATCAGGCACACACATGGTTGAACTAAATACGTACACAATACGACTAGCCTTTGTAATCTCATGATTCAAAACTGAATGTTAAGTATTCACATGGGCTGTTCAGCAATATCACTCAACATTCCAACTACAACTTGTAGAACCTAACAGTATCAAAAGTGGAAAAAAAAAAGAGGCAAAGGGTATAGAGAAAATGCCAACATCACCTTCCAAAGCATCGTGTTATCGATGAGAGTAGCGAAGATGAAAGGAATTTCATCCCAGCAGAGCCACCAGGGAAGTAGGAAATAGCGTAGTATGTCAATGCAAGAACCTATACAAGTTCCAAAAATAACACAACAATTCAGAACAGCAGCTGAGGAACCTCGAAAGCAAGTATATGATGAAGTACAAATGTTTGTGAGTGTGAGCTGGATATATAAGTTGGAAAATCTCACCTGTATGACAGAGAAGAGTACAGAGAGAATGTAGCTATGAAGCACCATTGAAACATAAATGGTACCCACCATACTCCCAAAAAATATCAACGTAAATGGAAGTCTCTGCAAAAAACATTCACCAAAACAATAGAGGAATAAGCATCACAATTGCAAAAAGATCATACAAAGTGTGTCAATTTCTATCAGACAATAGATAAATCTGTCAATTTCTATCAGATAAAAGATAAATCCAAATTCTTTACAGCTTACCTCTTTTGATATCATATGAGTGAACTGACTCTTCGGGCCCTTGAGTGCGAAAAACGAGCCAATGATAAAGCAACATCCAAGAGTAAAACAGATTGCAAACTTCTGGGGCATAAGCACGATCACAGGCAAAAACATGGCAAATGAAATGAAAATGAAGAACACTCCAGTTGCCAGAAATAAACCGAAATACATAAGCGCTTTTCCTGAAGGAATGTTACTGGTGGCAGACTGAAAATTCCCAGGTATATCTCTCACTCCCTTAGAAACCCTGAAGAAGGATCAACATCTCATGAGCTAGCTACCTCCACCAAAACAAACTCTTCCATGCTTATTTAACAGAAGCTGAACAATACAATAGCAGAATAATTATCACAAATGATCAGTAAGTCAGTAACGGATCCGAAATTTTTGCAGGGGCCGAAATTAGACGAGTACAAGAGAAGGCACGACAAGAGGGATCGGCCGCACCTCTTCTCCCTCTATCTACGTCCCTGCAAATGATACCAAAAATTCCACAAGCAGGGCAGTCTTGAATTTCATTTTCAACATAGGATCAAACCAAATTCGAAAGGTAAACTCCAAAGTTCAACGATCCAATCCAATCGAACTATATATCGAGAACGAGAGTGAGATTCAAATAGCCTGCTAAAGCTAGAGGCAGCATACTTACCGTAACGATCTAATCAAAACGGTGACAAAATAAGCTAACAGATTTGAAGATAAACAGTAACAAGAATAATAATAACAATAAAACTAACTCAATCCAAAACAAAGATAATGATAATTACACATTAAAAGTCCCAGAAACGGTGTCGTTTGCAGAGCGAACTGCAGATTCAATATCGAATCCGAAACTTGATCCAGAGCTCTCTTCATTCTGTCTAGCAGCATATGAATTCCAATCCGATAATAGTGACGAAGGCGATGACATCACAGGTTCATTTTGCGGCGGATTGTCCCCGCTACTAAACCAGCTTTGAGTGAGTTTCTGCATTTCTAAGAATTTTCTGGCCAAACTATCGGAAACGATGGATAATTTGATCGAATTCAAAGGTTTATGGAAAAAGAAAGCTTTGGAATTAAACAAATAAAAGAAGTTTGAAGTTTCGATTATACGATGTCGTTCTGGATTTTGGTTTAATTTTGCTAAAAATTAATTCGGCGAGCTAAAAACGACGTCGAGTCGTTTTGTCTTTGAAGAAATAACAACTACAGAGTAATTTATATTACATTTATTAACCAAAATAAATAAGTCACTACCTAATTAGCTAAAAAACTAAAAAGATCGTAACCATAACTCGGCCCTGGTGCCGGAGAAACTGGCTCATCGCAACCATAATTCGGCACCGGTGTGGGAGAAACTCGCTCACCGTAACCATTACTCGGCCCTGGCGCCGAAGAAACTGGCTCATCGTAACCATAGCTCGGTTCTGGAGCCGGAGAAACCGGCTCATTGGAATGGCGGGTTAGATTGGCAAATCCTTATTAGTTCAGTCATAAAGAGTTGAAGAAACAATGGAGCTTTTTGGTAGGCAAAAAGCGTAGAGTCACACTCCTTATCAACTTCTCGAATGAATTTGCAGCATTTGCAAGATGAAATGATATCGGTTTCGCATGCTTCATCTCTTTGATGGAAAGCTACTAAGCAGACCTTGAAGTTTGAGTTCAAAAATGGAGGGGTAAGTAAGTCTTCATTTTGGCATGGAAGTTGTGAATCAATTACTTGTAAAACACATCCAATTTCCCTTCCTTTTTCTTCGGAAAATGCAATTGCCTTGGAGTTTCATGGAAATTACTTCCTATTTTCTTCCTTCCTTCCACACCTTTTTCCCCGGAAGGAACAAGTTTTCTTCAAAGATTAGATTTGAACAAAAGAAACGACACCGTAACGAGAGGCAAAAATTTGATTGGCTGGAAACTCACGTAAGACCAATTCTCCCGCAACAGAGAATCTCCACGTGTCCACCACGACCCCACTACTTCATGCCCTCCTTACTAACCCCACAAATAGAAATTAAAATGGGAAAAAAAATCTCTCGTGATCCCTCATGTTTATAGTTTTTCCTTTCAAGGCCTTGAATTTCAAAAATTGTCCTTTGCACTTCCTCAATAAATTTAACTCGGAATGCACGGTCACGATTTGTTTTAGTCGTGTTGCAGTCATATCATATTATTTTCATTCAAATTATTATTATTAATGACATGATTCTTATTAAATTTAAATTGGTTGAACTTATAAAAGAAAAAAAATGACATTCAAATGAATTTTCATAAATTTTTTATTTTAATATAAATTCAAAAAATTATACGAAAAAAATTATAATTCATTTTTTACTAATAATACCATATATTAAAAAATACAACTACAATTACACGTATTGTCATTCTGTAAAATTTATAAAAAAAACAACAATACAAACATTTTATAAAGAATAAAAATTAAAATTTTGTATTATTTTTTGAACAAGATTCAAAGGAATAAATATTTTCCTTTTTTAATGAAAAGGGCAAAAGGCCACTAAAGTAGACCAGAATAAAACACTTTCCAAACATGAGACTAAAACAAAAAAATTGAAAACAATAAGGATGAATCCGGAATTCTCGAGAAAATGATTTAAATGATGCAGGTAGAAGGATCTAGAAACCCTAGTAAAGCCCTATAAATAAACACGGAAGAGGGACTTTCCAAATCACTCTCTAAACTTGTCCAAATTTGAACGGCGTAGTATAGAACAGATCTCATTTGAAACGATGTCGGAGACGGAAACATTTGCGTTTCAAGCTGAGATCAACCAGTTGTTGAGTCTCATCATTAATACTTTTTATAGTAATAAGGAGATCTTTCTTCGCGAGATCATCAGTAATGCTTCTGACGTAAGCATCTCTCTATGTTATCTTCATTTTCTTTCATTTTGTTTCATATGATTTTTTTTCCAGTTTTTGTTCTTTGTATTGGTGATTTTATTTATTTGTAATTAGAGTATTGAAGTTACTTAGAGGAAATTAAGAGCTAATTTTTACTTATTTGTTGTTCCTTTTTTTATGCTTTTTGTTCTGTGTTTGGCTTTAATTTTGTTTGTAATGATGTTTCAAACTGTGATTTATTGAAGATCATTAATTATCTTAAGTTTGCTAACTATGTAAATGTTTGAAACGTGGAAAGCTTTTCAAATTGCATTTTCATTTTTTTGTAATCTTATTAGATATTTTTCAGAAATGATTGATAAATTTTAGTTGATTAATGAATCTAAGTAATTAATTTGTGATTCTGTGTGCTAAGTGGGAAAACTGACGTTAATTAAAAGCGGTGGGAAATTGATTGGTTTATTAATCTATCAATGAATTGATGCAGGCTTTGGATAAGATTAGATTTGAGAGCTTGACAGATAAGAGCAAGCTAGATGCGCAACCGGAGCTTTTTATTCACATTGTTCCTGACAAGACCAATAACTCACTGTCTATTATTGACAGTGGTATTGGAATGACTAAGGCTGGTAAGTATTGTTGACGTGTTAGTTTTTGTGAGTTATGTTTTAGGTTGGTTTTGCATAATCTTGGTGTTATATGGCACTATTATCATGATATGTGTGACCGTTTATAATAATGTGAAATATGTTAGTGATATTGTGTATATGATGTTTGAAATGTTGGTTTTTGTCATGTTTTGTTGTGATTATTGCATGTTATGGTGGGAGTTATGTTACTCAAATAACATGGTTGTGTTTATATGAATTGTATGAATATTCTGATTGTAGTTGGAAATCGTGGCTATGACATGGATATCTAGTAGTTTTTGTTCTTCTCACTTATATGGATATCTACTCAGAACGTTGGGCATTGTTTAGTTTGATATTTCATGGTTATTGAATGGTTTATACATGTTACCCATTTTTCTGATTGTTGGTTTGTTGCCTGTGATTGTCAGATTTGGTCAACAACCTTGGTACCATTGCAAGGTCTGGAACAAAGGAATTTATGGAGGCATTAGCTGCTGGAGCTGATGTTAGCATGATTGGACAATTCGGTGTTGGTTTCTACTCTGCTTACCTTGTCGCTGAGAAAGTCATTGTCACAACCAAGCACAATGATGATGAGCAGTACGTCTGGGAGTCTCAAGCCGGTGGTTCCTTCACTGTTACCAGAGACACCTCTGGTGAAAACCTTGGCAGAGGAACAAAGATCACTCTCTACCTCAAAGAAGACCAACTTGAGTATCTTGAGGAGCGTCGTCTTAAGGACTTAATCAAGAAGCACTCTGAGTTCATCAGCTACCCGATTTCTCTCTGGGTTGAGAAGACTACCGAGAAGGAGATTTCTGACGATGAGGAGGATGAAGAGAAGAAGGACGAGGAGGGCAAAGTTGAGGAAGTTGACGAGGAGAAAGAAAAGGAGGAAAAGAAGAAGAAGAAGATTAAGGAGGTGTCTCATGAGTGGTCTTTGGTGAACAAACAAAAACCCATCTGGATGAGGAAGCCTGAGGAAATTACAAAGGAAGAATATGCAGCTTTCTACAAGAGTTTAACCAACGACTGGGAAGAGCATTTGGCTGTTAAGCACTTCTCTGTTGAGGGCCAACTTGAATTCAAGGCAATCCTCTTTGTCCCAAAGAGAGCTCCTTTTGATCTCTTTGACACACGGAAGAAACCTAACAACATCAAGCTCTATGTCCGCCGTGTCTTTATCATGGATAACTGTGAGGAGTTGATTCCTGAATACCTCGGATTCGTGAAGGGTATTGTTGATTCCGAGGATCTTCCTTTGAACATCTCCAGAGAAATGCTTCAGCAGAACAAGATCTTGAAGGTTATCAGGAAGAACTTGGTGAAGAAGTGCATCGAGCTTTTCCAAGAGATTGCTGAGAACAAGGAAGACTACAACAAGTTCTACGAGTCCTTCTCTAAGAACCTCAAGTTGGGTATCCACGAGGACTCTACCAACAAGACCAAGCTAGCTGAGTTGCTCAGATACCACTCAACCAAGAGTGGCGATGAAATGACCAGCCTCAAGGACTACGTGACCAGAATGAAGGAGGGACAACAGGACATTTACTACATCACTGGTGAAAGCAAAAAGGCTGTTGAGAACTCCCCATTCCTCGAGAAGCTTAAGAAGAAGGGATATGAAGTCCTCTTCATGGTTGACGCCATTGATGAGTATGCCGTTGGTCAGCTCAAGGAGTTCGAGGGCAAGAAGCTAGTTTCCGCCACCAAGGAAGGTCTCAAGATCGACGAAAGCGAAGATGAGAAACAAAAGAAGGAAAAATTGAAGGAGCAATTCGAAGGTCTCTGCAAAGTCATGAAGGATGTGTTGGGTGACAGGGTTGAGAAAGTCATCGTCTCCGACCGTGTCGTGGACTCTCCGTGCTGTTTAGTCACAGGCGAGTACGGCTGGACGGCAAACATGGAGAGAATCATGAAAGCTCAAGCATTGAGAGACAGCAGCATGGCAGGGTACATGTCAAGCAAAAAAACAATGGAAATCAACCCGGAGAACCCCATCATGGACGAGCTAAGGAAGAGAGCTGATGCAGACAAGAACGACAAGTCTGTGAAGGACCTTGTCCTTCTACTGTTCGAGACTGCACTTTTGACATCAGGGTTCAGCCTGGACGACCCCAACACATTCGGAAACAGGATTCACAGGATGCTGAAGCTTGGTCTGAGCATTGACGAGGACGCAGGTGAAGCCGATGCGGATATGCCACCACTGGAGGATGCAGATGCGGATGCTGAGGGAAGCAAGATGGAGGAAGTTGATTGAGCAAACAACTTAATAGTTTTAAACCTTTCGAGAGTAGTTAATATGTTTCGTATGGAACAGTTTGTTTTACCGGTGCCTTTGTTGGTTAAATTTTGGATCTTGTGTTTGAAGTCTTTTTAATATGGTGCAGTCGATGCAGTAATTCGTCTTAAAATATGCTTCTTTCTTTAATTAATGTTTAATATAGTGTTATTTACATCAACGTGTCTTCAACTGGTGCGATTTATATCAACTCGGATTGCCAATTGTTCGGATGCATGTTCGTAGAGCAATTGGATTTGCACCAATTCTTTAGCAGAAAAGAATTGAAGTTGAATCCTTGCATCACATATATTTGTTATTCTATTTGATATAAATTATAATATATTTTATTTATAAATTATTATTTTTTAAAAAAGTAAAAATTATTAAACTAAAAATATATTTAATTTTTATAAATAAAAAATATAATTTATGTTGAAAGTATTAAATTACCCACTTACTCGTAGAATTAGCTATGTTGCCGAGTATAAGTTATTTTACAAAATATTTTTACTTAATTTTTATATATTATTTTATAATCATTATTAAAAAAAAAATGAACTGTTATTATAGACAAAAAGAGAATTGCAAAATATAACTTGCAAAGATAGTATATAGAGTAATTGGCGTATACAAAAGAGTAACAGAGTAGATTATATTGGAAGAAATCAAAATTGAATTACCAAACATGAATGAAGAGCTGTTTTATCACAAAAACCAATTGAATCCTTAAACTGCTGTTCCCCCTTCTTCACAAATTTCCACACTCTCATCAACAAATTCAACTGCAAATCCACCTACTTATTCATCTTACACTACCAAAACCAATCATTACAGCAAACTCGTATCGTCCTCTACCCGTAATTAAACCATATTTCGCCCACTTCTGCCTCTCGGCGATGCTCGTCTTCAGTTTCAGGTATCGTTGACCTGCGAATGGAACACGAAACTCGGGAATGTTGTCGTGATGTCCCTGTGAAAAAATGTGACGGTGAAGTCAAGTTTCTAGCCATCGAGTAATAAACAGTGCGGCGGCGAATGTTCGGGCCTTACTTGAGGTATTGGAGGGTCATGTTCTTGAGAAGGGATGGATGACGTAAAACAAGGCTTCTCCATTCTTCTTTGTCGATTTTTCCATCATGTTTTGTATCAGCTTCTTCAAAGGTCTTCAAATAAGCAAGCAGAGTTTTCAGTTCAGATACTAAAGCATTGCAGTGCAATGTTAATAGCACAACACGACGATACATAACGCGTAAAGCCAAGAAAATTCCAAACTATTTGCCGGCTCACCTTGTCAATTATACTTTCTATAACATCGTCTGAAAGATTCATACCGGATTCGGCGAGTGTAGCCACTACCATTTGCTTCACCTATAACTCAAATGATTAACAATGTCTATGCAAGAAAGAAAAAAACCGCAGAAGTTAAGCGATCAAACTACATAGCATGAGAAACGATACATATAAAGTTGACACATACCTCCTGTCTCTCGATGAAACCTTGCTGTTTGAGATCGTACAATTGAAAGGAAACTGCAAAATTTGTTACGTTAAACAAAACAACAACAGGAACAGACGCTCGAGAATTAAACAATGCATAAGCAACCACAAACTAAGATCCATGTAAGCGAGAAAGAAACTTTATTGTTTGAGAAGATAACGATGAACTGACATACATTCAATCTTATCTTCAATTGGAGCATTTGGATGAAAGACAGAAAGAGCACGAGCAAACTCTTCAAAACCTAATATCCCATTGTGTTTTGTATCAAATAAGTCAAATACCTGCAAACATTTGGGGAAAAAAATGAAAAACGCAAAACCATTTTCGTATCAATGTTGGAATAGATTATAGCAATGAAACAAAAATACGCGGAGAGCTGATAGTACCCTATCGGCAAACAGGCTTTCTTTTTTGTTTGTCTTGAATAATGCCAATTGAAACTCCTCCTGTGAATTTGATAATATTAATAAAATGAAGAAAATATTGTATAGATCAAAAGAAAGTAGAAAAATATTACATTTGGTGGAGAGATAATCGAAATTATGATACAACGTATATAAACGTGAAGTCTTATAAGGAGCAAACAAACCTTGTTGATCAACCCGTCATCAATCACAGCACTACTAATCTTCTTAAAGAGTTCATAGAGGGCCTCTACTTCACTTACGCTAACTGCATTGAGGAGTTACCAAAACTACGTTATTAACTATAAATGGTGATAATGAACTAATAAAATCAATCAAATAGTCGATGACACAGCAACCATAACACAAAAAGATTACAAAGGATGCGAAATCACAACAAGCAATTTCCCCGAATAAAACACTAAAACACAAACAAAGAAGAGCCTAGAGGCATACACACTGTCTCTCTAGCGAGAAGCTCGGGGTCTTCAAGGCCTCTTTGATGTTTGTATAAATCAAGATCACAGCACCGCAACAGGGAAGCAATGATCTCCTCTACACACTGCAACATGATAGTTCATGTGCATTAAAAACCTCCATGCCTGTGCAAAACAGAAAAGTTAGAACTCAGACATTTCCTTTTGGAAAATATCTAATATTGACTCCACTGACATAGCAACGAAACGAACCTGTAAACCATTTCCCAATTTTCTCGGATCTACACTCTCAAATTGTAAAATTGAAGCACTATCTTAACCTATCACATAAACATGCTTCAGTTAGGAACAAACATTCGAAGAAATGAACAATCCAAAGCAGATATGTGATTCTAAATTATTGAACAAATCCACAAGTATACTGCAGCCATGTTCCAATTACCAGCTCCATGTTCTAAGCACCAACAACTTAAAAAAAATAGCACTTTCAAACATTAAAATCCTAACAAAAACAACTATAGACTGCACCAGTTCTATCTACAAATTCACTATTCATAGCTAAAGTTAAAATCTTTCTCAATTACACAATCACCATATTCATAAAATCACATGCAGATACAACTAGTAAAATCAAGATTCAATCTTTAATAGCTCTACAGCCCTAAAAACACCATTACAGAAAACCCAAGTCACAAAAATCAAAACAAGCCATGATTAATACTAGCACAATGATTATTACAAACAGAATTTTAATAAGTGATCCTAAATGAACAAATCCATAAATTCAAAGTTTGAAACTTTAAACCGATCTAACAACCAAAAAAAACCAAAATTCAATAACAGATCTGCCAGAAAATAACTTCTCAAAGGTCAAATCTTTTCATACTATTAAGATGAATCGAAACTTTTTCATTTTTAATTCAGTAATTGAGAAATTAAAAAAAATAAAAAGGTTTACTTTTAATTACCTTTCAGAGGAGGAGAGACAGAGAAGGAAGGAAGGAGACGATGGCAATATGGCAATTTTGGGTTCTGAAGGTGACAATATAAATATATATTGAAACTGAAATGAAAATGTATCTTTTTTGTTTTTGGCGTAAGAGGGAGAAAGATCGCTAAGATCTAAGAAATTGAACGACGCCGTTTTCAATTAAAGCTTGGGAATTTTTTATCAAAAAATTGGAATTGTAACCTATTTTTACCAAATAATTAAAGGAATTATAAAAAAAATACAAACTCATGAGTTATAATTTGTATCGCTAAATAAAATAATAATAAAAAAATTAAATGATCAACAAAAAATTAATATAAGAATTTATTACAATTAGTAGATAATATATTAATAGAAAAAGAGACAATTTATATATTTTATAAACTTAATACTTTATTTCTTCTGTTAAATTGCATATTTTATTAAATAATTTACATAAATTAATAAAATTAATACAATCATAATATAAAAATTGTCCAGTGTATTGTGCGAGTATTGTGATTAGTCCGTGTATATATAAAAGAATAAAACTACTACTTAACATCTAAAATAATTCTACAAAATAATTACTCGAGTAAATAAAGAGGTATTTGGCATTAAATATTTAATAAGCAAAGAAATAGTCGAAATAAAAAAAATGAAATAATTATGTCCACTAAATAATCTTGATTTTATTTTCTCTCATAAAAGCTAAAAGCATTAAAACAATTATTCAAACAAAAATAATTAGCAAATCAACCATACTTAATTGTAACAAATATTCATTAGATAATAAAAAAAGGAGATGGGTTTAAAGAATTATAATAATATTAATATATTGTAAGTATGTAATAATTTTCTGCAAAAAAATTAATAAAATATAAAAAATTGACTAATTATTTTGTAAAAATAAATAATATTAATATATTGTAAGTATATAATAATGTTACGGCTCATATCTTTCGCTTTCAAATGCTACGTGGATGGAATGGGAAAATGTGTCTTTTTCTAAGCTTTATATAGTCACTTAAAATTAAAATATATTAATTATTTATATTAACTGTTAATATACTAATTCCTTGAAATGAATATTATGTGAAAATATATAAATTATCATTTTTTATAAATTTTTTAGAGAGTTTGAAAGGTAAAATATTTTTATAATAGTTATATATAAATTGTCTTTTTCTTTTATAATTCGTTTATTTATTTGGTAAAAAGTGTTCAGAAAAAAGTATTTAAATTTTTATTTTCCATAAAAGTTTTCCAAGCTTTAGCTGAAAACGACGTCGTTCAAGTTCTCAGGTCTTACCGATCTTTCTCACTCTTACACCAACAACAAAAAAAACCATTTTCATTTCAGTTTCGATAATTTATGTTGTCATCTTCACAAACCCAAAATTGCCATATTGCCATCGTCGCCTTCCTTCCCTCTACCCCTATCAAAGGTAATTAAAAAACGTTTTTTTTATCTTTTTCATTTCTCAATTACTGAATTAAAAATGAAATAAATTTTGCAATTCGTCTTAACAGTATGGAAAGATTTGAACTTTGAGAAGTTATTTTCTGGTAGATCTGTTATTGATTTTCGTTTGATTTTTGGTTGTTAGAATTGTTGGATCGGTTTAAAGTTTCAAACTTTGAATTTATGGATTTGTTCATTTAATCATTTAGGATCTGTTATTAAAATTCTTTCTGTAATATTCATTGTGTTGGTGTTAATCATGGCTTGTTTTGTTTTTTTGTGACTTGGGTTTTCTGTAGCGGTGTTTTTAGAGCTGTGGAGCTATTTAAGATTGAACCTTGATTGTACTAGCTGTATCTGCATGTGTTTTTGTGAATATGTTGTTTGTGTAATTGATAAAAATTTTAGCTTGTGGATTTGTTCAATAATTTAGAATCACATATATGCTTTGAAGTGTTCATTTCTTCGAATGCTCATACCTAACTGAAGCATGTTTATGTGATAAGTTAAGATGGTGTTTCAATTTTACAGTTTGTGATGGTTTTGTGATTGAAGATAATGGTTTTGTGATTGAAGATCTTGTCTTATTGCTTTGTTTTGATTTAAATTGTGTTGTTTTTAGGGTTATATGTGTGTTTTTTATGTGGGTTTTGTTAGGGTTAATTTGTGTTGATCTGTGGCGGTTTTGTGATTTTCATAGTTGTTTTTGGATGTGTTGACTTTATTTTGACTTGTGTTATGTTGATGTAAAGACTTTTTTTTAATTGAATTTAATTTAATTTGATGTGACGTGTTGTTGTTATGATTGTGCATAGTATATGTTTCCTTCACTGTTTTTAATAAAAACTGCAGATATGTTGCAGAATTTATCATTAGAGCCGCAAGCAAAAAGCTTGGAAATTCCCGAGCCTAACAAGAAGGTAGTTTTATAATTCTGAAGAATTTTCCGATTTGTTCATGCTATGGCTTTGAATCGCGAATTGTGATAGTTCTCAATTTGAAAATTGAACTAGTTTTCTTTGTATGTCAGACTTTTGTTTACCAGTATGGTGCTGTTGACTCTGGAATTCCCGCCGATGGGCAGATCCAGGATCGTTCTGTGACTCCATTCCCTACTGATTTGATGGATCCAGCCCTGTGCTATGTTCCTAATGGCTATCCTTCCCATGCCTATTACTACGGAGGTGAGATCATATTTTGCGTTGTGTTTTGTGCAGTTTTCAAATTTGAACATAGTTTACTTGCATAATGTTGGTGCAATTTCAGTTGGCCAAAACGGTTTCTCTAGTGCATTATTGATTTGCTGGTTAATTCTTGTAGGATTCAATGGAACTGGCAATGAATGGGATGAGTTTGCAAGATATAGCAATACAGATGGAGTTGATATGACTACGGTATTATTGATGTCTGTGATGTTGCTTCTGAACTTCTGTTGGAGTTGTAGATGCTGTGCTTAGCTTCTTTTGGTGAATCTAATGTCTTTTCTCTTTCGTACATATCCAGGGGGTTTACGGGGATAGTGGAGCTTTAATGTTTCACAACGGTTATGGATATGCACCTTTTTCGCCATATTCGCCTGCTACCTCTCCAGTTCCAACGCTGGGAAACGATGGTCAGCTATATGGATCTCAGCAGTACCAGTATCCGCCCTATTTCCAGCCACAGAACCAAACCAGCGCACCGTTTGCTGCAAACCAAACACCCTCCTCTCAGGCAGATCTTTCCTCGACTGCTGCTACTGAACAAAAGCCTTTGGCCACAGAAACAGCCAAAGGAAATTCTAATAGCTTTGGAAACGGTGGAGTGAAAGGCAGCTATGGTACTCCCTTCAAACCAGCATATCAAAATTCAACCGTTAATAATACATTTGTTAGGGGCCCTCTCCCGGGAGGGTTTCCAGCTTCTGGATATCAAGATACAAGATTTGGTTATGATGGTCAGTACAGAGGCAATGGGTATACTTCTTCATACTCAAAAGTCAACAATGTTCAGTCAAAGAATAATCAGTACCGTCAGAACTCCAATTACAAGGTATGTGGAGTTCGTCTCTCTTACTTGAAACGGCGTTGCTGCTTTTATCTTCATCAGTATAAGCCATTTAATGATCAATCTTAACATTGGTTTTCTTTTATTTTACAGGGTTCACACCAAACTGGTCTAGTGTCCCGCATGGGATCACCTCATGGGTTCATCAACAGGATGTACCCAAACAAGTATTATGGTCAGTACGGTGGTGCGTTCAGATCTAATATCGGCTTTGGATCTTCTGGTTATGATTCAAGAATAAATGGTGGTTGGCTTAGTGCTGACGGCAAAAACAAACTCAGGGGAAGAGGCAATGGGTACTTTGGTTATCGAAATGACACCGTTGATGGTTTGAATGAACTAAACAGGGGGCCAAGGGCGA
>CANYCX012514358.1:0-17841 GCA_948193385.1 Breynia disticha f. nivosa | reverse complement strand
TCTCTATACCAACCTGTGTACTAGAATATATAATAATATACAGTACAAAACTGGGTACAAAATACAACAAAGTTTAAGATAGAAAATAAAGATACAAAATGGAGAGACGATTGGATTAAACATAAAATAAGAAAGGAATTTTTCTTAAGAACATGATGTGAAGTATTGTAAGTCACATATTGAGCATATGAGAAGACGTATTGTTACATGAATGCATTGGTCATTCATTGTGTTGCATGACTGTGTGACACTGACACGAGATATGAGATATGAGATACAGGCTGGGCCTGATTATTTCGGGAGAGAGCTCGATGCCGGTCTGGGACCGATGTTAGTCGGGAGAGATCTCGATATGTCGTACTGGGTACGTGGTATGAAAAGTAAAGAAAGAAAAAGAGAAATAGAAAAAGAAAAGAAAAGGAAAAGAAAAAGAAAGAGAAAAGAAAAGGAAGACCCTAGGGCAAGCATTTGCATGTGATTTGGATTTGCATTAGAGTCGCATTCATACACGACACATTATTTTGCATAATAAAAATAAAAAAAAATAATAAATTATGAATGCTACTGAAATTTTAAAAGTTGGAAATGACGTTATAAAGAAAATAGGTATATGATAAAAATGTACTAAAAATAGTACCTCGCGATTTCAACTTCGCAAAAGAATTCACAGAGTGAAAAGTGTCTAGATTAGGCGAAGATCGTATTCCTAGCGAGCAATATATGGTTCTTCCCTGCGCTCATTTAACCGTGCAAATTATCTTAAGTATAAAGAATTTACTGAGTATTGTAAAATATACTCACCTTGTCGTAAATGTCTAAGTGATGCGCAGAACGCGATTAGCTGCAACCGGACCAGAGTTACAGTGATTTCTACCGAGCCAGCAGTTGTTCAAGGTCGAGCTCCATCAGTTTGTTTTCATGTGGTTTTCAAGCTTTAAGCCGTATTTCTTTAAATATGTTTCCAACTTATGTTGTATTCATTTTCCGCTGCAGACATGTTTTTATATTATGACTGTTGTGTGGGCCCAAATTAGTGGTGAAACTGGATTTATTATTTCTTTACTCTGATTTTCCTATGAATGAAACTTATTTTAATATTACTTAATATCGATTTTTAATAAAAAGGAATTAAAACCTGGGTGTCACAGAGTCTATTGACGATGTTGATATAATCAATTTTGAATGGGTGTTGTTATGATGAGAGTAATTTAATGAAGAAAGAATATAGTTAAGGGTTTCGATAAGGAACCATATGAATTAAGACGATTAGGATGTTGTGTTTGGTATGAGATATTAAAGGTTAACTAAACAAGTTTGTTTAGTATATTAATGGTAATTAGTATTAAAGAAAAGAAAGAAGTAAATTAGAGAAAGAAGTATTAACACTAAAGTAATTGTACAAATCCTCGATATTAATCATGGATATAATGATTGAGAGATTAATAAAAGTTTGTAATGTTAACATTAGGAAATTTGAGGTTAGGCAAGGATAGCTCATGACGGAAACCTAAGGTGTATTGCCAAGGTAAGTAACACGAGGACAGTTTCCCTAATCTGTATGCCTTTGTGTGTGAATGTTCGATTGTTTTATAAATATATTGAATTGATATGATGGAATAATGTTGTTGTGGTTAGAATGATGTGGGATGATATTGTTATTAAGTTAAGGATGATGTTGTTATTGTGTTAAGGATTGATTATGTTAGCTACGTTGAGATTTTGTTAAATGCGTACATGATTGATAAATGAATAGGGGGCTATCTTGTTTAATAAGCATAAATGACCTAATTGAACAATGCATGTTTATGTTCTGCTAGGTTCAAAATGCAACCAAATGTTTGGTTGATGTTGTGGACACTAATGTGTCATATTTGTTTAAGGTTAAAGAAATAAAATAATGAATTGTGATTGACCGGCTCTAGCAAGAGCACTAGAATCGATGTAGTTTTACCGCGGAAGTAAACTCCCGGGATCGAATCTCTCGAGGAACGTTATATTTAGTCTAACTTAGTGCTTAAATTAAAAGGCAATAAAACGTTAAACATAATAGATTGTTGGTTGAATTATGATTTAAATGATAAAAACAAATGAGACTTAAATCGACAACAATGAATAGAAGTGTTGGGACTTCCTAGATTCCAATAGATCTATGCTTGGTTTCTCATTTGGTTTGAAGCTAATGAAGGTGTTCTCGCATTAACGTCAATTAAGAGTCCCTTCCGAGATGCTCAAAATATCGTCATTGACTTAACTAATGTTCTACTTTCGTGATACATTAAATTAAGCAAGGTAATTATTCACATAGGTATGTCATTGAACACTTTAGTATCAAGAGGTATATTTTTATCCAATTGAACACTAACACTATTTGATTAGTCTTCCTGTCCCTCGGCTTTCGCAATTCCGGGATAAGATTACTAAATTTGAATGATAAGATAAATTGTGACCAATTGTTCTAAACTAGCATTTGATTAATTAAGGAACAAGAATTATAATCCTAGTTTGTCACTACTATAGATTAATCACATGCTCTTAACTAATTATATTGTCATTTCTATCATAAACATAATAGATATCTTTCAAGCAATTAATCACAACATATCCAAACTATCATTCATCAATAAGCACAATCAAATAATCAACATTCACACAAAATATATGTCATTCTATTCAAACCTTCAAGCACCATTCAAGAAAACTAAACATAGAAACTATTTACATCATAGGAAGTTCCCAACTAGAATTTAGCCACACATGGCTAAATGAAAATACAAACCAGATAAGATGAGAGCAACCATGAATGTTCAGAGAAAAATCTTCAAGAATTCTTCCTTGCTTCCTTGTTCTTCTTCTATGCTAAGCTCCCCTCCAAACTCTCTCTCTCCCCCCAGCCTTAGGCCCCCCTGTGCCAGCTCCTTAGACTCCTCCTTTTTCAACAAAAGATAGTGCCTTAAATCCTAGAAAGCATCCCATAAATTCTATTCTTTTTGTTCCCTTTGAAATCTCTCTTTTTCCCTTATTTAATTGATTCAATTGGAGGGCAATTTTGACCAGAGCAGAAGTGTCACGTTTAACATCAGCCAGAACACCAAATGTGACTTAAATGAGTCACGTTCGTGGTGTGTCTTTTGTCCAAATCTTTCCAACTTTGCCTCCTAACCTCGTTCGTGATCAGGGTGAATCACGTTCGTGACTCGCCTTCTGATTACATGTCCATTTCTTCGTTGGTTGATCTCGATCGTGGCATTGATAGCCTCAATCGTGATGGCCTTTCTACCAAGGAATGCATCCTAGTCACGTTTGCGTCTCTTGATCATCACGAATGTGATGTGCCTTCTGTCCGAGCTGGTTTTGATAATCACGAATGAGACTTGGTGAGTCTCGAACATGATGTGCCTTCTAAAATGTTGGGACCAAACTTTGCTTCAGTCTTGATCGTGGCACTAGTGAGTCACGTTCGTGACTCACCTTCTGGACATCCTTGTTGCTTTATACATACGAGTCACATTCGTGACTCAAATGAGTCACGTTTGTGACTATGTTCCTGCCCAAACTTGCAAGCTTTGCATCTATTCTTCATAACATGCATGACAAGGTATATCATTATACCTTTCAGTTGATCCTTTAAACTCCATTTTGTACTGGCGACTCCTATGTTCAAGTCTTCAAAATAACTTCTGCTCGATGTGCTGCAATTTTCTATCAAAATATAGTGCATCTTGATGTTCCTTGAATAAACCTAGATAAAACCAAAATGTGAATAAGCTTGCAAAAACATATGTTTTATCTACTGAATAAATATGAAAATGTACTAACATATGAATGAAATAAATGTGTATAATTAACCCTATCACATATATAACCTCGTTTTATATATATTAAATTTATTTCTTAACAACTATAATATTTTAAAGAAAAAATTATATTTTTAATATGTATGTATAGCATGACACAAATAAACTCATTTTAGGCCAAAAAAATTGTCAAATTTTCACTAAACACTATTAATTATTTTTTAAAACACAAAAATAAAATTTTTTTAACATATATAAATCTGAACACATATACATTAATTTTAGTCTTAAATAAAAAAATATATTTCAGTTTTTTTGTTAACTGTCATAATATTTTACACATACAATGTCTTTTGAACATATGTATATTGCTAATAAAAATAGACTCATTTAACATTCAATTTTTTTTTGTAATTTTCAATTAAAGTTATTATTATGAGACTCAAACAGATTCATACAGATTCTGTTGAACACATATAAATCACTAAGACGAGTTAACTTAATTTTTATATTCTTTTTTTAGGTTTAATATATAATGAATGACATTGAAGTACTACTTCAATATTACGATAAATGAGATGATATTGAAAATTTTTAAAACTACAGCATTTGTGGTACGAATATAAGCATCTTGCAACTTGAACATCTTTGTAGAGAAGATTTGTACAAACTTTAGAATAAACACAACGGATACACAATACTCATAAATTCTTGTAAACTTTGGTATTAACACAAAGGACACAAAAATCTCTATAAAGTTCCAATATTTAAGATAATTTTTTAGTAAGAACCATAAACAATGACATAAATCTTAAATTATACAAAAAAAATTAAGTGCATGACATGATAAATTGAAAATTAAACACAAAAATATTAGCAAAATTAAGATATATACATTTTGACGTAAAATAAAAAATCAAACAACATATCAATACACAATTAAAATAAATAGAGATAACTATTTTATAAAAATGAATCTAATTGTATCCAGAATCACACACATATCCTTAGAACTTATAAAAGTTCATTCCAACACAAGTTTCAAACATAAAATCGATAACAATAAAATCAAAACACATTTAGGTTCCATTTGTTTGACAGAATTGTATGTTCTAGTGTTTGACAACCATATAAAAATTTAACCAAAAAATATTTAAAATTCATGTAAATAAAAGTGTGAACAAACTAAAAATATATTAACAAAACAAAAATTCTACAATAAATTTAAAACAGCTTAAAACATATATAATATTTAATATTATATGTATGCAAGTCAAAAATTGGAAAATGTTTTTTTCTTTTTAAAAGAAGGAAATACTTGGTCACAAAACAGGTTGTTTAGGAAATTATTTTCCAGTTGACCAGAAATAATTTTCCATTGACTATTTTCCTAAGATCAAACAAAAAATAGAAAATGAAGAAAATATTTTCCACGAAAATATTTTTCGTCAAACAAACAGAGCATTAGACACAATTAAAAAATAAACAAAATATCAATACATAGTTAAAAAAAGACAAATAAAATTTCACTGATGAATCTAAATGTATAAAAGTCACATTTTTTTATTATCAAAATTTTTTAAATTCTATAAAATTCTGAAAAAGTGTGATAGACTAAATTAAAAACAATGAGATATTTTTAAAACAAATAAGAACTTTAGATAATTTTCCATTTTAGATACACCACCAATTAAGAGATATGTACAATCCTGCAAATATGGTAATTTTAAAACTAAAATTTCCTTATAATACACATGCCATTTTAATTTTTTTCACACATTAATTTTAAAAAATCATATTTTTAATTAAAATATACATATTATTTTAGATAGTCATAAAATTGAACATACCATTTCAGATATTTAAAAGATAAAATAAGTCATTTTAAATAAAATTAAACATTGTTTATTATTTTGATAAAACAAGTTTCAAAAGATGTATTTTTATAATTCACACAAAGTTATTGTAAAATTTAGGCCCATTAAGGGCCCGTTTGATAAAACTGAAAATTAAGTGCTGAAAAATTAAGTGCTAAATTTTAAGTACTGAATGTTTAATCTGTTAATAAGACCTGTTTGGTTATAACTGAAAATTAAGTGTTGAATTCAATAAGCTATTTGACAAATATAACTGACATACAACTTAATTATTATTTGAAATTTATACCAAATCTAAAAAATATAAAATAATAAAATTATAAGTCATTTTTAGTCGTCCGATTTTTATTAATGATGATAATAAAAAATTAATAATTTGAATTTTACAGTTATAACTTATAATTGTGAATAATTATATAAATTTTTTTAAAAAAATTAATAAAATTCATCTCTTAATATTTAGATAGACGTTATTATAAAAAAATATTTAATTATTAGCGTATAGTTTTCAAGAAAAAATGATAATAAGTTAGTTAATTATTGTTTTAAGTTAAAAATTTTAACTTAAAAAATAAGTGCTTTTTTAACTTAATTGATTAAATTAAGTAGTTATCTACTTTTGTTATCAAACACACTTAATGTAATTAAGTGCTTAATATTTTAAATTAAGCACTTAAGTGGTGTTATCAAACGACACCTAAGTCTCATCCGACTTAGGGTCTGTTTGGGATTGCTGTTGAAAATAGCTTTTGCTGTTAGAAAAAGTGCTGTTTCTAAAATTGCTGTTAGAAAAATTAGGTAACCGTTTGGTAACGTATTATGCAAAAATTGTTGTTAACTATAAAAATATATTAAAAATTATGATAAAAACTATTATTTCAAATTATTCAAATGCCAATAATACAAATTAGAAAGAAAATATTAAAATTATTTTTTTAATTTTTTTAAATAAAATTTATTTTTATTTTAGAAATAATAATTAATATTTTAAATTAATTTTTTTTAAATAAAATCATATATTAAAATATATTAGATTTTATAAAAATTAAATTAGAATAAAAAAAATTATTTTGTTAAGAAAATGAAGAATTACGCTTAAAAGAGAAAACTGCTTTTTGAAAAAGCATCAAATTGTAACTTTTCCAAAAAGCAGCTTTTTAGCCAAAAGAACTTTTAATAAAAGCAGTTTTTTAGTGTTACCAAACACCCAAAACTGCTTATAGTGGCCAAAAGCAGCTTTAGCTTTTTTGAAAAGCAATACCAAACAGGGCCTTAATCAGAAATTAATTTAAACATGATAGTGATTTAAAAAGGATTTTTACGAGTATACAACTCCTAACAATAAAAAATTTAAATATACATGTAAGCTGTAAAATAGTTCTAATATACTCTTTTATTTATTCTTTTTCACAATTACCTAATAAAGATAGATATGAAATATTTTTTTAAAGAGAGCTGGTATTTTTAAAAAGAAAGTGAATAAAGTTGAATATTTACAAATATGATGGATTTTGTTGAATGAATTCTAGTTAAAAGAGTAAATAGTATAATTATTCCATTCAAAAATAGAGATTTTTATAAAGATATAAAGCCCAATAAAAATAATTATTTATAACAATTTTGGAAGTTAATTAGTATAGTTAATTAATGTTGGTAGATATTTTAAAAAAAAACATGGGGTTTGATTTTGGAAAAATAATAAATTAAAAAATAAATTTTAAAAGTATACACCATTATTAAAAAATTAATATTTATGTAATTATTCCTTAAAAATATCGTAGATAGCTCAGACCAATCAATAAATACAGCAAATTAGATTCCTAACTAAAGTATGATAAGCATGATTTTCTTACACATCTTTTTTTGTCTGAACCTTGACATATTGACCGAGATTAATCCGAGTTCTGGAGTGAGAGGCAAGGCTCCTTCCTCACGGGAACGACTCTCCTCGGACTCGAACTTGGGTTCAAGCTTTCATGGGAGGGTTGGATTGTCAATCCAATCAACACTTCATAAGTATTTTCTTACACATCTTAAGAAAAGAAAAAACAAGTGCAATACATTTTCCACAGCCACTACTGTTAAGCATGAGTAACAAATGGCAAGGCACTGCTTTAATGTTATAAGTACCACTTCACGCAACAAAATGGCTCCAATCTATAACCTCCAACTCTTCCTGTGGGTTCCATACTCAGGTAACTGTCCAAACTACAATGCATGGTTAATGTGAATGATCCTTAATGTATGCATGAAACCATGCTGTAACATGGAGACTTTCAATCGACGGCGAAGATCCAACCACCTGTCAAGAATACAACCAAAACGACGTTGTTTTTTTCTTAGAAGTATGAACGAACGTGTCAATTTCTGCTTCAATTCACTTTATGATACCCTATGCATGCCCTATAGGTTACAACAATCCAATAGGCTAATTCATCTTTAACTCTTCTTTATAAAGAGAACTTCACTGGTGTTCTCTTGGACATAAAACGCTCCCTCACAGAAAACCTATTCGCAGAGGCTTTTTCGGTTCGGTTTTTTTGTCTGTCGTCCATGGCTGCCTCTGTTGATCCTCTTGTCGTTGGTCGTGTGATTGGGGATGTTTTAGACATGTTTGTTCCCAGTGTTACTATGTCTGTTTACTATGGTGCTAAGCATGTCACTAATGGCTGTGATATTAAGCCTTCTTTGGCTTCAAACCCACCAAAAGTCACAATTTCTGGCCACTCTGAGGAACTCTACACCTTGGTTTAATTCTTCATTCTCTCTTTCAGTTTATGCATGCATTCCCAATTGGTTCTCTACTGTTCTTTTTGGTAATTTGAGTTTGGAACTTCAGCTAGCAAGATTCTGAATTACACCACAATATCACTATGTCGTTACAGAATTTTTGATGCATTTGCATGTTGCTGCAAGTTAACTTGTAACTTCTTTACGATGAAGAAGATATATATCCCAATTAGGTTAATGATTGTGTGTAATCATGTAGGTGATGATCGATCCTGATGCACCAAGTCCTAGCGAACCTACCATGAGGGAATGGATTCATTGGTATTCTGATCTTGAAATGTTTAATGTTTATAAATTTGACTAATTTGAGACAATGTTGTCTGAACATTTTATACGCTTAATTGAATAACTTTTTGCAGGATTGTGGTGGACATTCCAGGCGGCACGAACCCTAATCGAGGTAACTGCATCCTCAGAACTTCCTTTTCTTTATTTTTGATATATAAATACAAAAGAGATGCAAATTTGATTCGTCTGTTGCATGCAAATGCAGAATATATAAACGACACGAGCGACTGTGCTTCTTCAAAACATCTCCACAGCACTTTCTGACACAACATATGATATATAAATTAAAGAATGAATTTATAAATTACTTAATGAAAATTATATGGGGAATTATTTAGATATAAAAATTATATGGGGAATACGAGCTAACCAATCGTATGTCCACATTCCCCAAATGATATAACTAAGTGGCTTCTTTAAAAAAAGAACCTGAAATTATTATAATTCTTATATCTTAGTTTCGTCGCTATCTGGATGTAGTTATTTTATTTGATCAGTATTTTAATTCTCCATTACCAAAGCACTGTTATATCCTTTTGTCTTAGCCTGGAAACACCTCTAAATAGCTTGCGATATTCCCTTAAGAGGATCGTATTGCCACCTGCAAACTAGTTCCATATACTTTTGTTTTGTTTATTGCAGAGGTTCATGTTTTCTTGTGTTGGAAGTGTCTGGAATGCATGCATCTCTCTCAACTAGTTGTTTGTAATATGCTGCATACACCGTTTTTATGACACGTTTTTAGAACTTCGATCCACAAATAATAGCCGCCAACGCTTCAGCCTTCCCATTGACACGTCGACGCCACCTGTCCTCTTCTCCCTAAACCTTAAACTCGGTGGCGACTCGGAATTCTCCGCTTACAAGTGTCCTCAATTACAGAACAGAATCAGTTAAAGCTGTCTTTTCTGTTCTTATGAAGTTGTGTATGTTTCCAGGAAAGGAGATCCTGCCATACGTGGGGCCGCGGCCGCCGGTGGGGATACACCGTTACATCTTGGTGCTTTTCCAGCAGAAGGCGCCGATGGATTTGGTTGAGCAGCCACCATCCAGGGCTAATTTCAGCACTCGGCTCTTTGCAAACCATTTGGATTTGGGGTTGCCGGTGGCCACCGTTTACTTCAATGCTCAGAAGGAGCCTGGGAGCAAGAAGCGTTGAGCAGTGACAAGAGGGGTTTGGTAATAAAATGAAAGTAGTGTAAGGAGTGCAAGTGATAGTTTTCCAACTTGGATTCCAGTTATGCTCTCTGTAATGAATATAACTAAAAATCTTTTCAGATATAGTGTGTTTCCGTAAACTTAGAACCTTGTTTATTTCAAAAAATGGAAATATTCTAAGTAAATAAGATTATTCTCAATAACTCATTAAAATATTCATACACAATTGTATTTCTCTTATGACTTTTATACAGATGTCATCCAACACAGTGTATACGGCTACTTTGTGACGCTATTATGAATGTGAGAATTCATTTAACATGGTATCAAAAAGCATAAAAATTTTCTCAACTGAGTAAAATTCTTTTTTTCTTCTCACGGCAGTTTCTTCACGACATGAATGCTCAAATTCTTGCCCTAGTCAACAGTAACTCTACCCCTCGTCAATCCCTTGAGTCTCTCTAACTCTAAAGCTAACAACATTAAACTATCTCCCTATTTTTCGAGTTTACAATCTCATTGGTCATGTAGATGGTTCTTCTTCTTTCCCATTGCCCAAGATCAATGACATATTCCTAATCTAGCATTTGCAGCGTGGTATCAGTATGATCAACTTATTCTCAGCTAGATCATATGTCTGTTTCAGAATTCGTCTTGCCGTAAATCGTCACTGTAGAAACTGCTAGAAATTCCTGGCAACTACTACACACTACTTATGCCTTCGGAACATGTGCTCAAATACGGTCTTTATGAGAACAACTCTCAAATTTAAATTGTGGTTCTAATTCTATTTCTATCTATATGCAAAAAGCTAACTTTCTTGCCGATCAACTTATTGCGTTTCATGAACCAATTCAATCAGATGATCTCAATGACTAGATTACATCTGGCCTTGGAATGGAGTATCAACCGTTTGTTCGTGCTCTTCATACTCGCCTTGAAAGTATCTCCTTTGATGATTTATTTGTGGCCTCTTACTTAGTGAAGAGATGCAACTAAAGCGTGATGAACAAATTTGTACATCTCTGAATGCAACTGCCAATGCTTCTCACACCTCTGTTTCTAATGGAATTCTTCCAACGCCATCCATTGCTCCATTTGTCCACTATGTTCAACGTGGAGGCAAAACCAATTGTGAGTCATTTAGAGGAGGAATGGGTAGTGGAAAAGGGAGGCAAAACTTTTCACATTAACAACAACAATAACAAACAATCAATTACAATTTTCAATGTCACACTTGTCAAGGCTTTGGCTATATTTCCAGACAATGTCCCTCTAGACGTCCTTTAACTACACCAGCTACAAACGTGGCACTTTCAACACCACCACAGCATTCACAGAATTGGATTATGGATTCAGGCGCTTCACAACATCTTACATCAGATCTTGATAACCTAGATAACCTAGCCATTCATTCTGAATATAATGGCACAAATAGAGTCAAAATAGACAATGGTAAATCTCTTCTTATTTCTCATTTTGGGCCATCCTCTATGACTACGAATAATAATATTTTTGCATATGTCCAATATTTTGAGAGTTCCTCGTGTGTTTCATAATTTGTTATTTGTTTATGCTCTAACAAAGGGTCTCTGTTGAATTTTTCATGATAAGTTTCTTATTAAGAATTCCACCACGGAGAAGATTTTTTGACTCGAAATATTCTTGGATCTATTCGTTAAGCACAAATCTGACGTCCTAAGTCAGTTTACAAAATTTCACCTTTTGTTAAAAGATATTTTGGCACTACTTTAAAATCTTTTCAGACAGATTGAGGTGGTGATTTTCAGGCCTTTACACCTTACTTTGCATAGCATCGTATATAACTCAAGGAATATTTTTTCCTCACACGTTAGAATAAAATGGTTGTGCAGAAAGAAAATACTGTGACATTGTTAAAACTGTCTTATCATTACTTCATACAGCTAAAATTTCATTGAAATATTTGTATTTTGCATTTGATTGTATCAACTACATTATTAATAGATTGTCATCCCCTCTTTTAAATTTAAAAACACCATATGAAGTTTTCTATGGTGAAAACCTGATTACATAAATTTATGTGTCTTAAACTCTCTACAGCAAAATTTTTATATCATGTCATGTCCAGTTTGACGATTTTCTTTTCCCTTTGCAGGTTTGATGTCTACTACTCAAGATGCTACAACCCCTACTCCATTACTCAATCATATACGCTCCCACCTCTGCTGCCCACTCCACCGACAATACCACACTTCTTCCACACGACCAAATCACCTACACTAGCGTGTGACTTCCCCAGAAATCGAACGACGGTAACAAAACACACCCTCACTGCATGTCGCACGATAAACCATCTTTTGTCGTCAGCTTCCATGACTACACCCATCTTTCAGTCGCACGCTCCAACTTTAATCGCCCTTGAACAAACCCAAACACTAAAATCCTATTCCAACGGAGCAAGCACACTTCTTAATCAACTAACATTAATCTTGTAGTCGATTTAACAAATGTTACTACTTTCTCAAATTCACCTCATCTGGTCTCAAATACACATCCACTGACCACCCATTAGCAAATTGATTCTTTAAAACCAAAATTATTTGTCACTGTTGTTGATTCATACTATGTGCCTACATCCTTCATCAAGCCAACAAACATCCTCACTGAAGGTGTGCCTTGTTTGAAGAATATGAGGCCTTGTTACGTAATAATACTTGAACTCTTATTCCTTCAGATCAAGCTTCCAACATCATTGATTGCAAGTGGGTTTTCAAAATCAAACAACATCCAAAAAGACCTATCTCACAATGCAAAGCTCGTTTAGTTGCTAAAGGATTCAATCAAAGATCAAGTCTTGACTATACAGAGACTTTCAATCTAGTAATAAAGCTTGCAATACTACATTTAGCATTATCTCTTGTTGTATCACATGTCTGAAATATCATTGAATTGGATTTCTCTAATGCATTTTCAATGGAAAACTAGATGAAAAAGTTTACATGCAACAACCAACTGCTTTATTGATCCTGCAAAGCCAGACCACGTCTGTATTATACAAAAATACATTTATGATCTCAAACAAGCTCCTCGTACATGGTTCAGTACAATTTCATCTTCTCTTTTATCATATGGTTTTAGTAAGTATCACAGAGATCAATCTTTATTTTATTCAATGAAAATGACATTAAGGCATACTTCTTGGTATATGTTGATGATATTCTATTCACCAGCTCTTCTACTCAATTTCTTGATGATGTTATTGCTTACTTAAAAACACAATTCTCATTGAAAGAATTGCAAAAAATTAATTATTTTCTTGGCATTGAGGCTCATTGGGATAAAATAGAGTTCTTCTCACTCAAAAGAAATATCCAAAAGATATTTTACTTGAAACTAACATATCTAAATCCAAATATGTTGGCACAATTATTGATTGCTCTATGTCACAAAATAAAGATGATCACAATAACAACATTCTTGACTTGCCACTTAATGTTACTCTATATAGACAAACGGTTGACATCTTATAATATCTTTGCATCAAAGACCTTATCTCTCCTTCGCAGTTGACAAAGTATCTGAGAAAATGCATAATCCAAGGACACAACACTGGACTGCAGTCAAAGTCATCCTACATTATATTATTGGCACTATAAACTATGGCATTCATATTCAATAAAGTAAGAATCTTTCCTTAATTATTTATAGTGATTTAGATCTTGTTGGTGACAAAATAAAATAGAAAATCAACCAGTTGATTTGCCATTTATTATGGACCAAACTTAATTTCTTAGAGCTCTCTAAGAAACAAAAGGTGGTATCTCGAAGTTCTACTGAAGCAGAATATAGAGCATTAGCCATAACAAAAAGTGAAATATTTTAGCTAACTTTTCTTCTGAAAGAAATTGGTTTTCCTCCTACAAAACCTCCAAGGTTATGGTGTGATAATTTGGGAGCCACTTATTTGACAAGAAATCCTATCTTCTTTACACATTCAATACATCTTAAAATTGAATTTCATTTTGTCAGAGATTTAGTTGCCAAACGAAAATTACAATTTGGTTATATTTCATCTCAAGATTAAATAGCAACTTGCAAAACCATTATCCAAGTTAAAGTTTCAAGAACATCGTGACAAGCTAATGGTTCGTTCCATTCCCATTAGCTTGAAGGAGAGTGTAAAGTCCTAGAAAGTTTATGAATTTAAATATGTGGAAAATTCATTAAAACAAAATTGAATCGGATTGATTTAGTTGAAAATTGGGAAAACAACAGTCAGCACACTCGTACAGCACGCCTCGTGCTCATGAGTGCATACGAGCACGACCTCGTGATCATAATATGGAAATCAACATGATTCGTGCTAAATTAATTGCAGAACGAGAACATGCACGATGGAACAGAAACACGTGCTGAGGAAATCACGGAACGAGCAAATGGCACGACCCGTGCTCAAAGTCGTATTGAATGGGATTATATAGAACTAATCGATTGCTGCTCTGATCATTCGAAACAGAGGAAAATCAAGCAGGCAGCACAATTGGGAAACCCTAAACTTCATTCCAGCAATATTTTCAGCACAAAAACACTTGATTCTTGCTTGAATCGAGCTCACCAAGTAGCCAAGGTAAGCTTAAGTGCTCTCTAATGTTTGAGTAAGTGGATTTTGAGTTGTTGGCAGAATAATATGAATGATTAGAAGTTTCTATGGTTGTTGGAAATGAGTGAAGATATACTCTTGAGTATAGGGTATAGTTAAAAGATGAAATGGATCAAAATTGAATGATTAAAGTTAGTTGATTAGTCAGCAAGATTGTAAGAAGCATGATGAAGCTGTAGAATTTGGTTATAAGGCTGAATTTAGTATATTGAGTATGGGTAATGAGAATTCTAGCCTTATGATATTGTTGTACAGGAGGAGGATTTATACGATGATTTGATCGAGGTTACCGCTAACGCCGACTTCGTAGGTTAGTTTAGGTAAGGTTTTTTATGTTATATTGTAAAAAGGGGTTTAAGTATTAATCTTAGGATTATAGTTATGCTAAGTGTTTGTAATTGATGTGATCTATTGATATGTTTTTCCATATTTTATTGTTGTACTCTTAAAATGGATTAATAGAAGCATAATATGATTTGTGTGCACAAAGGATCCTGTGTGGATGATTATACTCTATGTGAGTTGTGTTGTGTGCTTTTTTATATGCTTATTGTATACATATTTATACTTGTTTCATCAGCATATGTGTGACACGATATTCTATGTGGATAAAAGGGTGTTGTTGTGTGTTGTCCTGAATTTACTGTGTGCTATCCGAACTTACGAGTGTGCTCAAGCTAGATGTCGTTCTTCTGCTGTGTGCTATAGAGGATTTCCATTTGTTGTGCGCTATGGAGAAATAAAACCCAGGTACATCCTGTGTGGATATGCATAAGCATTTCATTCATTTACATTCTTATCTGTGTGATATTAATAGCCTGTGTGGTTAATGATCTATGTGATCGATATGTTGTTGTGTGTTGAATTCCTATTCTGTGTGAATAAGGAATGCTTTGTGCATAATTTGAATTGGTATACTTATATGATGTAAACTTGGTGCTTATTAGACCATATTTGGTTTTGATATGCTAAGTGCTCAAACTAGTGAATTCTATGTGAAATTGATAAGGAAATGACCTATAAGATTAAAGGAACAATGGTATAAATTGCTACGTACTAACTTACCTTAAATCAGAAATGACATAGGCATTTTTTAAGTTCAGCACGTCCTCGTGTTGAACAGCACGTATCGTGCTGATGAATGATCTGGAAAATGATGTGAGCACGACATCGTGCTCAACTGAACATGACCTGTATTACCTAAAAATAGTAGAGTTGAGCATGAAGTATATCGTGTTGGTGGAAATTTATACATGAACACGACCTAGTGTGTCATGAGCACGACCTGTGTTGTTATTGAATTTCCTGTACTTCATTTAATTACAATCTGTTATTCCTTACTGAGTTATATACCCAGTCCTTTGATTGTTTAAATGTTGTGCAGATCGTAGGTAGCTGCTGACCAGACGTGACATTGTTGAGATCAAAGATATAGTGTTGATATTTTCAAGGTCTGGCTCCGGATGTCAGTTTTGAGTTGTACATATTGTATATGTTACGTATATATATATATTCTAGGTTGAATTTTTTTTCAAACTTAATTATGCTTCCATGTGTGTAAAATAATTTTTGGGGCCCGAGAGGTTTTCTTATATATATATATATATATATATATATACTTTTCTCTCTCCTCATATATTTAATAATTATTTTAAAAAATGGGACAATTATAGTTTTAAAATTTGAGTTTCACAAAGAGTGTAATGGAGTCTACCTCAACAAGGATTGCAGACACCACTTGAACTCTAATTCATGCACAATTGTGTTTCTTTTTGGACTCTATTTGTATACGACTGTTATCCAACACAGTGTATACGACTTCCTTGCTATGCATATATGTATGATTGTGACATTATTATGAACGTGAGAATCTATTTAAGAATTACATGTAAAAGTACATATTGATAAGGATACTGAAAATAATATAATTATTCTCTTGTATATCTCCTATCTTTCCTCTCATATATTTCCTTTGTGAGATATGTATTCAAATTATATTATTATATTCATCTGTAGGGAGTTGTACATATGAGTAACTCTGTCATTTTCCACAAACACAACATTAAACATTAAATTTTATATAATATCAGAGCATGCAAATCTCCTCACCGAATAAATTTTATTTTTTATTTCGTCTCACTTACAATATGCATTCTAATATCATTGCCATTATTCCCATGAATAAGTCAACTTTGATTACCATACCCAATGTTGCTCTATTTGTTAAGCTTTTATCCACCAATTATTCACTCTGAAAGTGTAGTTGTTGTAACACTCCAAAAAATAAGGAAATATGGAAATAATGTCAAATAAAAAATGATGAGGTCAGAATAAGAAAAAAAAGGGAAAATTAGGCTTTAAAATTAGGAGAAAAATGAAAAATTTAGATTTGCACGAGCTGGACAAGTGCTTATGCATGGGAGTGTTGTGGTACTGTAGCTTGAAAATATGGAATAAGAATTTAAGTCGAGCGTCTGAGTTTTGAGAAAACACTTTAAGTCATCCAAAATAGAAAATAAAGGTCATTCTAGAGATCCATGACATCCACCTTCCACACTCTTCACTTCTTAATTAACCCTAGCCACACTATTGTAGCGCGTTCTTTCAACAAGGAGAGGGGATTTTAGTGGGTTATTGCTAGAAACACTAAGTTAAGAACTTGAAACCCTTTTTGGTGTTGTAACATTTGACAATGTAGACTTGCATGTGATGTTTAGGGTTAGGATTGTGAGCGAATTTAAGTTTAAATGTTGAAAATAGAGATGGATTGACTTGTAGGAGGTTATGGGTGAGTGAGAGGGAGGTGGGTTTTGTAGAGATTGATGAGATGTTATAGTTTTTTTGAAAGGAATGTAAGAAGATTGAGAGGGAAGGAATATTGTGAGTGGGTTTTGTAGGGGAGGAAGTCGTGTTTGTGTGAGGAAGAGATGTAGAGGAATTAAGAGGAAATGTGTTAGGGTTTATGAAAGAGTGAAGGAAAATTAGGGGTTTTTGGAATTTGGGTTAATTGGTTTGAGAAGAGTTAATTATTAATGTTGACATTCAATGCAATGTGTGGAAAATGACAACCGGGATCGAAACCGGAGTTGAGTGTCGAGCACATGACTTTGTGGACTCGAGGTAAGTGCGCTGAATTTACACTTACTTAGAGATGTCTTGTATTTGTATGATTAATGATATTTGACTAAATGTTTCCTAAAACGAGTTGTAAATATGCATGATGTAGTGATGGATGTTGTTTAATGTTTGGTTTATGGAAGATTAAATGATGCAATTTGTGAATGATAATCGA
>CANYCX012514060.1:0-22176 GCA_948193385.1 Breynia disticha f. nivosa | reverse complement strand
CAACTTCCTCATTAAACCTCCAACTTTCCTAGTGAAGGTATATTAGCTTTGAACAAATTATATTTGGCTTTTTTATAAAAATATTTTATATTATTATTTTCTCACAAAATTTTAGCCGCTTAATACTTATTTACAAATTTTACTTTCGATTAGACGAATACATATCTACATAGTTATGTCAAAAAAATATGATATGATGTTTACATCATAAATAATAATATTTGATAAAAAAATACACGACATAATTACGACATGCCTAACCGAAATTATCACTCCTAAAATTTGGTGCCAACACTTTCTACTAAGCACAATGCAACCAAATTTTGACAAATATGAAAGAAACTAATTAATGTACATTTAAAATTTAATTTTCATATATTGAAAATTAGACATAGTAACAAATTCTAAGTTCTAACTAGAAATATATAAAAAAAAACACAAAATTAGATCCTCTCATTGATGTAGTCTTCTTGAAATGTCTTATCAAAGTTGTTAGAAAAATGTGTAGGTATTGTATTTATATTGGTGTAGTGATATGATATGAGGACCTACATGCATTTTATTGCTTTGCCTATACAATTAAAGACAAGTTTTGTGTTCATTGGATTCATATACATGTCAACATAAATGTAAGTGAAGTGACTTAATAAAATGATAATGCAATTGCATTATTCCAAACCCTACTTTATTTCATTATTTAACATCTACGATAACCTGACGCGGCATGATGTAAAAGTATACGAGTTTGATTTAAGTAAAGAGTAAATGAGTTTGTATAATAAATGGATTTTACGTATTTGACCCGTTAAAACTTCATACGAATTAACATGACACGAACGTGATCTATAGAAGATGAATTGTGAGGTGTAGATAGGACCCATATGTTTGATTTTTGGTACAAAATTTGAAGTCCAAGAGCGATGTGCCATGCTCCATAAATACCCTCATCCAAATAAGCATGCATAAGCAAATGTGCAATTCGTAAGCACATCAATAATGATAACAAAATCCAAGAAAAATCTAATCTCTAACTTTTATTTAATTTTATCCAAACCAGAACTTTCCAATTAAACAAGATGTCATTACAAATATCAGTTTTTACTATATAAACGTTACAAATATAAGTTTTTAGGACCCATGGAAAATTAGCAGAGGATATTCGGGTCACTGGGTTATAATCGCGTCTGCAATTTTTTTTATCAAATATCAGTATTTACGATATAAACATTACAAACAATTAGGATTTTCAGTTATTCGTTTGATGAGAAATAAAAAGAAATATCGAAAATTTGAGTGGCTGAAACTGAAGCAATTACTTTCGAAATAACAGAAAGACAAGCGACTAGAATAAGAGAGTCAGTCGAAAGGAGAATTCTTTACCTTTTTCTCTCATTTAAATCCATGCACGAAACTTTCATCTCGTATGACTTCTATATTCGTATCGTGTCTAATTATAAACTTGTTAATCAAGTTGTCACGTCAGAAATTAGGCATGACAGTAGAGAATTAAGTGAAGGTGGAAATAGGCAGGCAGGCATACAGGGAAGATAGTTGGGAGTTGAGAAATGGACAGATAGAAAAGGGATCGGTAAAAGGTGGGAAGATTGGAAAGAAACAAGTGGGAGTAATGATGAGAAGATGGCATAGATAAAGGACATTTTAGGACCTACTTTCAACTTTACTCAAACAAACTTCTCTTCTCCTCTGCTGGATATGTTCCTCTCACCCATTCTTCCTCATCATTCATCCTCATCTTACGTTATAATGCCTCTACCTGCCACGCCTCCATCATGCCACTCTCCAACCCTCCTATTTCTTGTTTCAGTTTCAAAACCGTCGGTTTCTACTAAAAATTAACCGAACTGACAATTCGCGATTTATTTTTCTAAAAACCCGAATCGAGCTACAAGTTAGCCGTTAACTCCAGGTTCAGTTCACCGATTCCGATTCTAGCTTTTCACCTTTAGAAGGGGTTACGGGGGGGAGTTTGTGTTCATATCAAAGCGTTTATTGATTTCTGTCGTGACAACAGTAACGTCTTTATCACTCTCTTAATGAGTACGAGACTAAAGAAAAATAATTAAAGAAAATAATTATGATTTGTCGCCATAAGTAGTAAAGTCAATAAAATGTGCAATACAGGGGTGGACTTTTCTACGTATTCTATTTTTTTTATTTCTGCTTTTTTTTCTCGTCTTTCTCGTACCATCATTGTAGCGATTATTCTTACCCTTCGTTTGTGGGTTCAGCGATTAAGGAGTCAATCAGCACACTGAGGGTGCGAGGTTCGATCTCTGACTCAGTAGCTGCGTTTGGGGAGATATACAGTCATAGACCTATTGGTTTGCCGACTTTTACGCTCCTGCTCTTGGCTCATGAGCTAGTCCAGCCTCTAACCTAAAATTTTGTAACCAAAAGAAAATATGTAGCAATGATTCTTGGTTGCTTTTTTTTTTTCGTTAGATGTTCATTTCAATTACTACAATTTAAGCTAATACTTGGTTAGTAGAGTACTGGTATTTGGTAATTTGACCATGAAAAAACAATTTGCAATAATACTTCGATGTTTGTTGAGTTCCGAACCGACGATCGTCATACACGAAAGCCCTCTTATCATACTTCCTTGATAAAACCCACCGTATATAGCGTTATTATGTTGTATCTTTTATGTATTATCTTTAATTCGTCTATCTTTACTCCTATTTACAAAAATTTGTAAATCGATCACTGACTTGTCATAATAATATGTAATAATATGATTTGAATGTGATAACATGGCACCATCAATCCTAACAACGAGCAGCTAAGGAATATATTTATATATGGTCCAAAGTCAACACTCAACACTGCTCAATTTATCCTGTTTTACATTGATCCAAATAAATGTTTAATTATTTATTTGGTTAAAAAAATTAGAAGGAAGGTTTCATCTCTACGGTAAGAAAGGTCTACTACATTCGAATATCGGTAGTTAATATTGTATACCTATTAAATGAGCGTCAAAGTCAACATTCAAACTTTAAATATTTCGGTTGACAAATCTTGTCACTGAGCTTAACACCGGCCGACAATAAATGTTTATTAATAAGAAGCTAACAATTCATACTAATTAAAATGCATATAGTATGAGTCTCATCTATGCGGTAAGGAAAGTCTATTATGTTCATATATCAACAATTAATGTTGTATATCTAGCAAACGAGCATCAACGTCAACATTCAAACTTCAAATATTTTGGTCAACAAATCTTACTGTTGAACTCAACACCCGCAAACAATAAATGTTTATTAATAAAAAGCTAACAATTCATACTAATCAAGATGCATATAGTAGGAGTCTCATCTCAGCGGTAAGGAATGACTATTACTTTCATATATCGACAGTTAATGTTGTATACCTAGCAAACGAGCGTCAACGCCAACATTCAAACCTCAAATATTTCGGTCAACAAATCTCACCGTTGAACTCAACACCGCATGACAATAAATGTTTAATTAATAAGAAGCTAACAATTCATACTAATTAACTCTGTCTAGAGTATTTGTGAGGGTCCTATATGATTGACTCTCATTTATTTTCCCAATAATTCTGGAGCAGGCTTCCTTCTATTTCAAGCATTTCACATATTCTCTCTCACTTTAAAAAAAATGAACGTGTCTTCGTTCAGTAATGATTAAGATTGAACTTGGTATGACAAACATGCGGTTTCATCTCCCACAATGCCGCTTGGAAGGGGAATAAAACCTAACAACTCATAACTCTTCCCCGAACTGAATTAATCTCGGCCTAGTGAATCGAGGATACCAAAGCTCATACAAGAAAAGAAAATTACACATTCGATTGCAGTTTCTTGCATGCCCCAATCTTCCAACTTTCTACAAGCCTATGAAGTATGAACACTTGCTTAATTATTTTAAATTTCAAAACATACTTTTAATCCCATATTTCTGTGTATATGAGTGTACATTAGTTGCCACAGAATAATATAAAGTAAATAATTGTATACAAAAATAACAAATAATTGCATGAGAAAAAGATATTGGGAGATTTCAATTATTGTCTACATTAATTGTGTGATGTAATGAAGAAAGAAAATATTGTAGGCTAATCCACTGTTATCGATAACTACTCTATCAGTTTTTGGATAATTGTTTTAAAATATTTATTATTTTATAAAATTAAGAATAATTTTTATTTAATATTTTTATATTACTTTCGGAATTTAATTCAGTTCACATTACAATAAATGATGTTAATATTAATTTGCAATTCAAGTTGTAACACAAGAAAGTGTATTTTAGTTAATTTATCTACATTCTGATCATTGTCTTAAATAACATGAAAATATTTATTCTGGGATGGATAGAGTCTAAATATTGTACTCCTTCCGTCCTCGAATAACTATCATGTTTACAAAATTGATTCGTCTAATTATACGTGTCACTTTACAAAATCAATAATTTTTTTACTTCATTTTCTTATGTTACCTTTAAAATTTAATTCAGTTCATACTGTAATAAATACTATTATTAATAGTAATTTACACTTCAAATTCTAACATGAAGAATGACATTTTATTCAATTTATCTACGTTCTTATCGTCATCTTAAATAACATATCTCTTGCAATAGTGTGGTTGTTGAAATGCATCCAATAATTCAAACTCCTTCAAAATTGTGGCATTGCGCATTCATTCATGCATCCATCCATCAAATCTTTAGGGCACTCCACAACTAAATTTTTTGCTTCATTTCATCCATTATTGAAGAATGTAGGCCTTTTGTTTTGCATATATTATCTTGTATTCATTACTTTTATAATTATGTGGCCCTTTCTTTAATGCATGCATCAACCCTTTATGCCGATCCAAGGACTTGGATCTCGTGCTTTGGAAATTTTTGGAGCCATGATTGGATTGTTTTTGCCTAGAGCCATGTAACTCGGGTGATAATTTAGATTAACGGGTTGTAATTGTGTTATTGACTTGTCTATCAAATGTGATTATTTATAATATAAATATTACAAAAACCAAATTCGTGTAACTCGTATTATGTTTGTTGTAGCGATGGAAACAGTGGGCCGAGGGGCCGGTCGTCTCCTTGTCGTGTATAATCATTTAATCATTTTTTTATTGTGTATTTTTTCTATAGCACACGCCTTATGCCGTATTTTTCTCTATACTATTTATAATTCATCTATTTTCGTCCCCTTAAAAATATTTTAGCATCGTCACTGACCTATGCCGCATTTAACCATACTTTTACCGTGTATTTTTTCTATAGCTTCACTTTTATGCCGCATTTTTCTAAAACTATTTATAGCTTGTTTATTTTCAGCCCTTTAACAATATTTCTAATTTCATAACTGATTTACTATCATATACTCGTTAACCGTGTTATCATATCAGAAATTAACAACCCTACGTGAATCCCTTAACCGTACATGAAACCCTTACTCCTTTCAATGTGGTTAGAGCTAAACACGGTTTTTGAGAGACGATGTTTTCTAGATAGATGTTTGAGTTGAACTCATCATTTCACCAAATGAAAAGAGTTTATTAATGTTAATGGCTTTTATGACAAAACATTTTATGGCTTATCATTAAACATTTGACTCGATTGAAGACAACTGGCTTTTGAACCATGCCAATTAATTAACATATGTTAATCCACCCCCATCATTTCATCACAAATAACTATTCTTTGTGTATAATGAAGGGAAAAGAAAAGAGAAGGATTGCTCATTGGTGTGGGAGGAAGGACATTAATAAATGGGCAAAACACTTCTTCGTCTATATGTTATATGTGTAAATGTTTTTTGATCATCATATTGTTTTACGTAGTTGTAGTGTTTCTCGAATTTTTCACACAGTAGTCTAAGGTAAGAATTCTACTAAGCTCACTACAAGTGCGTGAAAAAACACAGAGACTGAGTAACATGTAATACAAGTAGGACTTATTAATATTATACCCTAAGACTAATGCTAATCAAGATTAAGCATGAAATGTCAATGAAATGTAATGCAAGAAAGACCAAAATAGGCAGTGACTATAATGAGTAAATCAGTACTTTTTTTTTCAACATTGTAATATCCCTCCTAAAAGTTTGAACCTCATCAAAGCACCAATACAAGTTTTTTTCCTCATAGTCAAAAGAACTATGTGACACCACCAACAAACTTTGAAGTGCAGTACTCAGAGATAATCTGATAAAGGCAGAAAAGATCTAAGAAGAAGCTATAAATGTTCTAAAACTGATCTAAAAACTTATATTATGGAAGATATTGATGATGATCATGCAGTCATGATTAGAATGGAATGCGCCGATCGAAGGGTGTTGAGAATGAGAGTCATGTGTTAAAGACATGGTATGGGTCCATAGCAGCCACTCACCACAGAACTTCATCAACATATATCTTTTAAAGTTAAGAGACCACTTTGTGGAAAGTTTGATCCGAAATGAGAGCGTGCTGCATGTGAAATCATGTTTTTATATTAGGGTTTGCTGTGCTTTAATTATTCGGTTTGGAATCAAATCATGTCTCGTTGCTCATGTTGAACGGTCGCCTATTTTTAATAGTCTTGCAGTACTATGTGAGGTTTTATCAAGTGTTAATGGCCGAATGCTTATTTTGGTGGGATGAGGGTTGAACAGGAGCTCGAATTAACGTAAGAGTTGATTGAGAGTTACATATACTAGTGAGTGTACTAGCTAGTATTGTTTTTGTGTGACAAAAGGTATCTTGAGCACCCCAGACTAATTCTCATTTGAGCAGGGCAGCACCACAAGGACGGCAAAGCTCTCCCAACCGAGTTTTAATACAGCTGCGTACCCAGAAATCGAACTCGAGATCTCTGGTTAAGCTAGAACAACCTCACTCCAGTTGATCTACGCGCTCGGTGGTTGTACTAGCTAGTGTTAGTTCTTGACAAGTTGCAAGTAACATATGTAGTTAGCAGTGACAGTAGAGTTACAGGAATTGAAGTGGAACTGTTGAATCGGAACTGGTTAGTTCACGGTTCGATTTTAGGTTTTAGAAAATATGAATTGTGAATTGTCGGTTTTAAACCTACAACTCGGCTCATTTTTTCTTTTTGAAAAAAGAATTCAAACTGGCAAACCGCGATTGGAACTGTCAGTTATGAAACAGGAACCAACTAGTTCATGTTTCGATTTCGATTCTTCAATCTTGGAACAGTGAACCGCTAGTTACGAATTGTTTTACGCCTCCAAGTGATTGATCTAGAAATATTTGTAAAGGGTGCAAAATTTAAACTAAAATTTTTCAATACATATAAAAGATAGACAAATCATTTCAATATTTTTGGTGTTTCCATTTGCACATGCGGCAAAACTACACAGTGACAGCCGCATAAAGTTTTCAATAAAAGACGAAAATAAATAAATTAAAAATAATATAAAAAAACACGACAAAAGATGACTAACAGAAAAATACAATGCAAACTTAATTTGATGAATGAGTATGAGACGAGACTTCAACTTGACCATGCCGACAGGACTTGAGGCAGTAGCCTCCAAAAATTGTTTCTGAATGGTGAAAGAAGGCATATTCACTTGGTCCAGGCACTGATATATGGGCTCGAATCAACCCGTCAATGATATCAGAATCGGACCGATCATAAATCAAGAATTGTACTTGTAATATTTATTTCCCTATGTACATGAATGAGTGAAGTATGTTTGTAGAAAAAGACAAATCATCCACAACTATTCAGTTAATTCAACTTTTTTTTATGTAATAACAGATGTGTGAATTGATTTATGAAATTTTCTGATCTATCAAGATATTAACAAAAAAAATCCAACTTGGTTTTCTAATATTGTTGACATAATTCAGTAACGATATTTTCACCACTAATAACACAAATTATACAAAATGAAATAAGATATTAGAGGTTGAGTTCATCTTTGGACGTACCCTGACGCTCAAATTAATATTTAAATAGTAATTTTGTATTTATTTCGTGTGGTCCAAAACAATCATTTAAAAGTATTATAAATCTCTTTAGAGTATGCGTAATAAAAGCAATCAATATAACTTTCGTAACGTCTTTGTAACATTTTCTTATCAACGATCATAACGCCTATAAATTGAAATATCTTCCTATTAATAAAGTTATCATTAACACTATTTAATATTTACGGATTTTAACAAGTATGATCATTTTGTAGGCCTTAACATATTCTTCATAAATACCTTTGTATATTTACAAAATCATTGCCTTAGCTTTACAATATTGTCATCTCAAACAAGGCAACCACATTACAAACAAAAATGTGAAAAAAAATGCCATATCTTACCACAAAACCACCATATTTAATCCATAAATCAAACATATCTAGCAGGGGAACGATGTGGTTTAGCAGCATTACCCATTCCACCATGCCTGGGATGAAGTGGAGATCGTTGATGATAGCTCTGATGATGCCCTTGTTGAGTCTTATGAGATCGGTTTTTCGCATTAGTTTTGTTTACATTTGGTTTATCTTTGGTTTCATTTATGTTTTTCAAAGTTGCCAATACTTCTTCCATGGATGGTCTGTTTTTAGGATCAGCTTCTAAGCAGTGCATGATCAACTGTGCTGCTTGCATGGCTGCATTTATTGGATATTGGTCTTGAAGTCTAAGATCCATAATCTTTTTTAGCTTCCTTTTGTCCTTTAAGGAAGGCTTTGCCCATTCAACTAAGTTGTGCTCGTTTGTAGGTCTGTTTGTGTCGAGTGCCTTCTTGCCTGTTAGCATTTCTAATAGCACTACCCCAAAACCGTAAACATCGCTTTTCACGTACAAGTGACCTGCGAAATTTACGATTATGATGTGATATGAACTTAACTTTTGTAATGTTTGTGTTATTTATAATAATATTTGATCGAAAATAACATGACATAATTATGACGCGACTAATACGAATTGTCACCCCTTAAATACATGCTCATTAGTCATAAAACTAAGTCTTGAATATAAATTTTTGAAGAAACAATAATGGAATGAAAGATATGATCAACTTCAAATATCATGATCATTAGATATAAATCGACTAATTAAAAAAAGACCCTCTTCGTTTTCAAATAATTGTTCTATTTATAAAATTGATTTGTTTTAAAATATTTTTTTCTTTGTAAAATCAAGAATATTTTTTATTTAATGTTTCTATATCACCCTCATAATGTACTTCAATTCATATTCAAGTAAATAATGCTGTTAATACTGATTTATACTTCAAGTTTCAATATAAAGAATAATGTTTTAGTTAATTTTCTACATTTTAATTATCATATTAATTAACGTGAAAATAACAAATTCGATAAGTATTCAAGAGCAAAAGAAGTATAAAACCTACCTGTAGCTACATATTCTGGAGCTGCATAACCGTAAGTACCCATAACTCGAGTTGTAACATGTGAGTTGCCATTTATAGGTCCTAATTTCGCCAGTCCAAAATCTGAAAGTTTAGCATTATAGGCCTGTGAAAACCAAGTACAACACAATCCAACTTAATCAATATTTGATCATAATCCAACTTAATCAATATTTGATCATGTTATTAACTTAAATAATCCCAAATTAAACTGATAAAATAAGAAAAAGTAGATGTAATTTACCCCATCTAACAAGATATTAGAGGTTTTGAAATCTCTGTAAATAACACTTTTTTCTGATGAGTGTAAGAAGGCAAGCCCTTGTGCTGCTCCAATTGCTATTTTAAGCCTTATTTCCCATGATAATGGTTCAACTCCATCTGCACCGATTTAGATTATTTACGTTCCGTTTGTTTGAACGAATTCGATTATCGGAAAAATTATTTTTTTGATTTTTCAACGTTTGTTATTATCGAAAAATAAGTCCAAAAGTTATAACCTAAAAATCATTTTCCGTCAAATAAATCGAGCTTTGGTTAATAAACTAGTTAATCAAATTAATGGAATTGTTTTGAATTTGAAATCTCTTACCTCTAAAGAGATGTTTTTCTAAGCTTCCCTTTTGCATGTGTTCATATACAAGAAGGAATTGTTTCTCTTCCCAACAATATCCCAAAAGCTTTACCAAGTTTGGATGAGAAAATTTTCCTAAAAATTTCACTTCAGACTGCAACAAAAGGTTTTTCAGTTAATTCAATTGAACATTTATGTATTTAACACATTATCAATGACATATAATATATGATCAAATTGGAGACAAAAGATATTCTAATGTGAAAATATTAAAAATTACACACGCATATATACATAGATATACATACGTATTTATACATGCATAGGCAGAACTAAAGAAGTGCAAGGGCGTGCGGCCGCCCCCTTGCGATGAGATGAATAGGAGCATTGCTCTCCCATATTGTCGAAACAAGAGGGAGCGGTGTAACTAGAGTTCTATTAAGTCTGTGAAGAGAAAAAAATAGGTATTTCTTGGATGTTAATTGGAAAAAAAATGATCTACCATCTTTTTAACTATCATCTACAAAATGTACTCGACATATAATTGTCATTCATATTTAGTAATATATATTATATATATATATATATATATATATATATATATATATATATATATTTTAAATGTTGAACTAATTACCTTTAACTCATTTATTTTTTATATACATTGAATTTTTTAACCTAAATATTGCCCCTTATTAGAAAAAATTTCTAATTCTGTCACTATATATATGTGCATATACATATATATACACACATAAGTATATGCATGTATATATACATAAATATACACAATGTACACATATGTATATATATACGCCTACATACGTACATAAATATGCATCTATATACATATTAATATATATGCCTCTAAAATGCTTGGAAATTTATTTAAAAAAAAAAGTAAAATGTGAAAGATTAATGTTGTTTAATCTTCTTCATTGTTAGATGATTTAGGTATTTAGGTTGATTCAGTCAACACCGGCCAAAACAATCCTCTTCGTTTACATTTCAATATCTGGACTTCAACTTAATCTAACGGAAGAAATCACCATTCTCCTAATTTTCAACTTGTATCATCATTTCTTATTCAACGCCATAAAAAATATTCCATGGCACATTATTGTCGAGTCAACTTCAACTATGTACGAGGTGTTGGTCGAGTTGATAACTAGATTTTATGTAAGATTTGACTGGTTGCATTCCAAATTCGAATCTCACCAGAGCGACTCTCACGAGACAAGAGTTGTATTCCGTTCTGAGTCCGGATTAGTCCGAACCCAGCCGAGTTGCTAAGAAAAACAAGCCTACGCTCTAAAGTCACACGTGAAGAGGAGAGAAATACGAACCTGCCATTCTTCGAGTCCTTGAGAGCTATCAGGATTGGATTTTTTGACGGCGACAGGGATACCAACTCCGACTTTAGAAGGAGCGAAAGTCTTCTCTTCAATCCAACCTTTAAAAACTCGTCCGAATCCTCCTTCTCCTAGAACTGTGTCAGGTCTGAAGTTCCTCGTAGCACTTTTTAACTCAGCCAGTGTGAATATTTTAAGATTTGGAGTCACGATTTTTCCACTCGGAGGCGATGAAGTTTCATGGTTGCTACAGCTTCCTCCTGATTGTAATGATCTCTCTGAGCTGTTAACATTGCTAGTACTGCTCCCACTTGTTGTTCCAGTAATTCCAGGACTGCCATTTCTCGATATATCTGAATAAATAATGAACCATATTAATCACTATTCATATCGACACTACAAAATTCTACGGATTTAGCGATAAAAAAGATAAAACCGCAGCTAAACAACAAAACAAACTAAGATTAAAAATGGAAACGAAATTAACAAGCAATTATACCTGCAGGTTTAATGGCAGGAGGGTTTCCAAAGCAATTTCCCATGTGGAAACAGAAGGAAGAGAGGTTTAATTTGGATGGTTTTGGAATACGAAGAGAGAGAAGAGATTAGGTTTAATGGTTTATTATGCTTTGAAGGTTCCTGGAAAGAAGAATGGTGTTGTGACTTTGTCTTGGTTTTCTTGTTAACGTCGTTCTTCTTAATTAATTGGCCTCTTTTCATACGGTTTCTGTAGGCCAGTTATTATTTTAGATGAAAATATGGAGGAGACGACGTTGACCTTCATATAATTAGTGTTTTTTTGGTAAGCAAATTTTAGCGAAAGGTCGAGTTAGCCCATGAGCTAGCCAAACGCAGGGAGTCTCCGTTGGAGTTAGTTTGGCGAATCAGCATGTTTAGGTCTGTATATCTCCCTCAATGCCGTTACAGAGCCAAGGACTGAGTCTCGCACTCTCAGTATGTTGGTTGACCTTTTTATTGTTGAACACAATTACAAAAGATTCCATATAATTATTCATATAATTATTCTAATTTGCTAAAGAATACTGTGCATACAAATGATTATAATACTCTAAAATTGCTACATGAGGAAATAATTTATAATATTGCAATATTATTTTAGGTATGGAAAAAAAAATCTCTTCGGAACTTGTTCTGACACAATTCGAATGGGGTGAGTTCTTTAACGTTTGACAGGAATGAGATGAGATACATAACAATTCGAAATTAAAAATTACGTAAAAGGGATGAGGTCGGTATTTAATACAATAAAAATCTTAAATATTTTTTTTGTTCTTTATTATAAAAAGTGCAATCCAAACATTTATTTTATTCTTGAATTGTATATTGATTATGTGGTTTAAACTGTAATAGTTGTAAAAGAAATATTTACTTTATTAATAAAAATGATATATATCTAAGAGACGAGACAAAGGCGGGATTTATATCTTTCTCAGAAGGACGAGAATAAAATATTAATTTTGTAATTCAATGTGACTCAATAAATCAGGGGACGGAAACATGACAGGAAAATATTGTGGGACGAAAAGGGAGAAAAATAATTCAACTCCGACCCATCCTATGATCATTCCTACATGATTGTCGTATAAGTCCCTTTATATTATCATTATTGTTGTCTAAATTCTGCTAAAAGTCTACTACTCCTCTACAATCGCTCCTTTCCGGCCGCGACACTGATACCTCCTCCGACGTCATTGCTAAATTTAAGCAAAATGGGTCATAACTCATTTTATTTAAAAAAAATAGAAACGTTTAGCCGTACCGAGATATAATATTCATCAAAATTAGGTTCTTTTGCACAAAGAATTTTTTTTAAGGAAAAAAAAACCTTAAACTGAGACAGTAAAGTCAACGGCGGTACCATTCCGACAAGTTATAAAACTCTGGAATTTAATACAACCTGGGACCATTTTACATTAAAAAAAAACAAATAATGCAATTATCCTATTAAAAAAATAAAACAAAATAATCATGATTAAGAAAACTAATTGTACCATCTTCTTTAAAAGATTCCATGCACCTGTCTGTCATACTTTCTCATTGAAAAATATAGAAAAAAATAAGGTTACACTTTTTTTGTCTGAACCACGAGGTATATTAAGTACCTGAAACTAATCCTCGTTTGAGCCGGACAGGACTACAAGGACAGCAAAACTCTCTCAACGAAGTATTAACGCAACTACGTACCCAGGACTCGAAAAAAAAAGGTTATGTGATGAAAATGCAAGTCAAGCTTTTCCCACAATGAGAGAAATTCTGGAAATTTGGCCTCTTTCTTCTTTTAAAATCAGACCATTTTCTTCATTTTCCATGATTCATGCATACATAATGGGAACGCAAACTGGTAGCTTCAACAGTTGAACTTGTTCGAAGCTCAGGAATGAAATATCATCCCGTATTTATGAATTTAGACATGTAAAAACAGTGTGAACCATCGGTTCCGATTAACGGTTGGGGAAAAGGAGGAACCGAAATTGGAACCTTGTAGTCCACTGTTCGCCTGGTTCATTTCCGATTCCAGTTCTCGAACTGGTGATTCAAACTAGTTCGGGTTCGATTTTCCACTAAAAAGAATGTCGGCTCAAAATCGTGACCTGCCAATTAACTGTTCATTATTTCTACAATCGAAACCGAACCGTGAACTAGCCAATTCTGAGTGCTCGTTTCTAAATTCAACAATTCTAATTCGTCGATTCTGATTCGATTTTCTCACCTCTATAAATCGATGTTGTTGCAATAATTATATTTGTGCATGATAAGCGACCTTCTTTTCTTCTTTCTTTTTTGTTTTTTTTTTTTTTGAAAGCTTCTTTTTTGTTTTTTAGTGAAGCAGATAAGATTTTCTGCAATGTCGAATATGGAGAGATACATGAATTGGTGATGGTGGGACACCTTCGAGGATTTATGCTAACAAATTAATATGAAGTTACCCACATGCGAAATAATATTTTCTCCGTCTTATTTTATGTGATGTAAAAATATCATTTTAATATTTTAAAATAAATAAAATTATTTACTTTTTATATCATTTTAGTTAAAATATTATTCATTTATTTAGTATTATCTGTTATGATTGGTTGAATTAATTAGTCGACAATATTTAACGAAAAATAAAATAAAATAGCGTTTTATTAAGGTGGTGGGTTGTATGTATGAAAACTTAATAACACATTTAAAGAAAGGATTGAAAAGAGTGATGCATGGATGATGTATGGGATGATGATTTTGGGGTATGATAGGACTAAGAACAATGCCATTAGGGTTGAGGAGGATGAAGTTAACTTTCTAAAACACACTTGACTTTTTAATGATATTTAAGTTTCTTGATTAAGACTAAATTAAGTTTGTTAATTTTGTTCCAATTGTGGATGAGGTAGGCAATCAAGCACCACTTCAATTAGAGTTTAATACATGGAATTTTGATGTTTTTAAGGATAAAATACACGAATTAAAAGTGGCATAAGAAAAGATATGATAATGAAACGATATTATAAAAAATGCATAGTAAATAGAGCAAAATGTCTATACAAAGAATAAAGAAAATTTTATTATAAACTCTCTTTTATTAAGTGGGAAGTTATAGAAATTTGTGAAAGAGTTTATGTAGATACAGATTTGATAAAGGGACGGATTAAGCACGTACTCGGTATATATATTAAATATATTAATGAAAAATGCAACCAGTACGGTTTGTAGGAAGAAAAAGAGCATATGACTCGTGTTGTAATTATATTATTCCTTTGCACTTAAGAACAAATAAGTCGAATTTCAATTAATTACTCCGCAGATTCATTATGTAAAGATAAACACACGACAAAGAAAGACCCTCTTTCCCTCATCTCCATATTTGAGAAAAGTCAATAAGAAATTCAATAAGACCATTTGAATGCATTAGACATTATGTATATTAAGATGGATTCATTGTTTTGACTCGAACAAAGTAGCCCTAAGGGTTGAGTAGTGGTGATTTTGAAAGCAAAGTTGGCCGGCAGGGACCTGTTTGTTATTTTCAAGATGGAGAAACTAGACTTTCATCATCATATTAATCTAATTGTTTTCTTTCCCTTAGGCATTACATTTCTCAAGTTGTATAGAATGGTAGATTCGAGTAAGATCAGAGATCGCATCGAGAGAGAAAAGAGAGAGAAATATTGATATTATTGAAGATCGATAAAAATGAATGCAGAATACGCTATATAAGGTTAGACATTAAAAACAGAGCACATGTACCTTACGAGTGATATAATAAATCACGGTTTGCACACACGCCGCTAATCATCACATGCAATATTATCAATCAAAAATCAATACAACAAATATACAACAGATATTATAACGACGCAAAATATTTGATGCTAATTTTTCAATTTCTTGTAGCGTATGCATCTTGTTATTACAATTGGATTAACAAAAGAAAAAAAAGCACTTTTCTAATTTTAAACTCTTTGGTTTGGACACTACTTATTTCTCATTCGGCCAAATATATATCTAGAATTACAGCTATCAATTTATGATACGATAGCAAGATTTAATGCACGTTGATGATACAATTTTAATTTTTATATTTTTTTTATGTCACAAATAATAATAAACCGATTTAAGTATCGCGTTTTTAGAGGAGGACGAATTCTTTGTTTACTTCAAGTATAATTGAAGAAAATAGGAGGGAAAATGATGGTCAACAACAACAACCACCATAAGAATTTGTCTTCATGAAAATGTCAAGTCACGTTGGTAATCTCGATTATACATCATGGAAACCAGCTAATCATTCTCTGTCTTACTTCTACAGTTGCTTCGATTTAACGAATCGTGATCGTGCTATTAATTTTTCTCCTAAATATCATTATTTATAAGATAAATATTAAAATAAATTAAATTTATATTATTCATATCGTATCTAATCGAACACTCGTTGATCGTATTATTAGATAAGAAATTACCGGTTATACCTCATTTCTTTGATTAGTAATGTTTAGTAGTGATGTTAACTTGGTTTTGCCTACTGAACAATGCAATTAAACCACAGATATATGCATTAACAGTTGATTACTCATAAAACAATTCCTATCACCACTTTATAAACAGAGAAAGAAAAATCTTCTAAGCCAAATCAAACTGTAAATAAATACATTTATATATATATTTACGACTGTGTAGAAGCACATTACATGGTAAGTTCTCTGGCCAACTCTCTCCCATGCACAACACCTGCAAAACCACAGAGATCAGATCCTCCCTCCATCGATGGCGAACCGTTGATAGCTTGTTGCGTAATAGACAAGAATTATTAAAGATTAATAGAAATTCTAACTTGAATTGATTGTGAAAGACTAGGGAACCGCAATAGTTATATGAAAAAAACGCAGGAACCGAAGAACATATATTGCATATGCACAGGAACGACAAATTTATACACGGAGCCGGTGACTTACAGTCATCGGAGGTTTCTGCAGCTTCTGCATTTCACATGGACGAAGCTCTCCTAGAATCTAGTTCTCGAGTTGCGGCATTTCTTTCTAATGACACCGATGATGGTGAAGCCCCACTTAGCTCCCAACTTCTATTTGGTTCAGGGGCATGAGATTGTGTAGCCAAGTATTCAAGGGCAACAACTATATCACCAATAAGAGGGCGAAAATTCGCTTCCTCATGAAGACACATTGCTGTGATAGCGATTGCGTAGTTCAAACATCGGCGGGGATATTGTCCGTGCAACCAAGGATCTACCAGTTTTGAAAATCTCTTTTGATCTTTCAGAAACGGACGAGACTGCAGAATAGAAAACAAATTAGAAAGAAGGATTAATGTAAGTAATGTATTTCTTTCTCACTAAGTGTGGTTCATGCTATGCAAGCAAGATGAAGAAAACATGTTTAAACTCACCCAAGCCACTAGATTCTGCTCTCCTGGCATCTTGGACCGATCAATTGTTCTTCGGCCAGTGATCAACTCCAACATGACAACACCAAAACTATAAATATCAGATTTTAGAGTCAATTTGCCACTCATGGCATACTCTGGAGCACAATATCCATAAGTTCCCATCACTCTGGTAGACACGTGCGTATTTTCACCAACGGGACCTAGTTTTGCAAGTCCAAAATCGGATAGTTTTGGATTGAAATCATTATCTAGCAAGATGTTGGCAGCTTTTAAATCACGGTAAATAACAGGAGGATTTGCCTTGCAATGCAGGTATTCAAGTCCCCGAGCAGCTCCAACAGCAATTTTCATCCGTGTGCTCCAGCTCAGAGGCTCTCTGTTGGAGTCAAGATCTGCAATAGAATATTATGACAAGAATTACAAACGCCAAAATTTGTTTAATCAACAGTAGTGAACCTCAAATTGGTTCACCAGTAGAAAAAAAAACTCTCAGGAGAATGCAACTACAGAAGGATCTAAGATCATGAAATAGACAGAAATTAAGTTCACTGCTCGATTTTATATCGATAGCTCAACGGCTCAACAGCAGTACTACTAATACAAGTGTCTTATCATTATAATTTCTTCAAGTATGGCTAGTCAACAAGATTATGACGAACTCGAATTCAGAAAAACGGTAAAATGTTGTATAAGACATGATATCCGCTCATCAGCTATAACAGACAAAAGGAAAAGAAATAGACAAGAGGCAATTTCTTTCAGCGTTAGTGTCTGTAAGAGTAAGAAGCTTCACCAAACAAATGGTCTTCGACACTGCCCATCAGCATGTACTCGTACACCAAAAGTCTCTGATCACCAGCTGTGCAGTAACCAATCAACTTAACAAGATTAGGATGGTGCAACAAGCTCAACATTAGAACCTCCACAATGAACTCCTGAAATCCTTGGGCACCATCATGATTAAGCTGTTTCACCGCAACTATCTGAAATCGCAATTCAATTAACATAAGACATTGCGAGAACCACCAAGTCTCAACAAATTGCAACAAAAAAAGCAATGTCATTATGCAAAAACCACAACAATTACCACTAAAGATCCTACATTTTAGTGTTCTCACAAACATAAATAGGCCGTACCTGGTTTGATTCTAAACGACCTTTAAAAACCCTACCAAAACCTCCCTCGCCAAGCAAATTGACCTCTCTAAAATTCTGTGTTGCTGCGGCAAGTTCCTTAAACGTGAAACTAAACGCGCCGGCGTTGCCTTGGGCCTTTCCATTCAACTTCCCATTCTCTGCAATCCACAAAACAAAAACCACATTCACACATAACCAACAATTAAAAACAAACCACGCAAAACTGGATCCACCAAGCCAAAAAGTTAACAAATTTCCACACTAACCAAGCACATTTGATCTCCCTCTTCCACTAACTGCATTCAATCACCACAATACGATCACAATCACCAAAAGATGCAATCTTTATCAAATACACAACTGAAACAAACAACTTCAAGCTTAAAAATAACCACAAATAAGCAAAAACAACCTGAAGAATCAGAGGAATAACGTGAAGTAGATCGAGCTGCAGTTTCAACATCAATCCTAGCATCCTTACGGCCAGAATGTAAGCAAGAAAAGCAGCTCATTGCGTCGAAAGATTCAATCTTTAAACCATTCCTGTTTTTAAAAAACCAAAATGAAACCATAAACAAATTAACCCAACAGAAACAAGAGAGTTTGAGACAAAACAAAACCAATCCTGGTTCGGTTTTGCCTCTCTCTCACAGAGACAGCCCCAAAAAACAATTTAGGGAAGCTGAAACTGAAATTCACAGAGAACAAAAGAATTAGAAACGAAATGAATATAATTTGTTTTAGTAGGGAGTGAAATTTTTGCTATATTAAGGAGAGAAAGAGAAACTCACGGGTTTGAAATGTCTTATTTTTAGGTAATTTATTAACTGTTGAGAAAATAAAAACAAAAATTTAAAGCTCCAAATTAAGTTAATTTTTTATTAGTAATAATATTTATTACTCCCTCCGTCCTATAAAGATAGATACAGTTTGAGTTTTACGGTTTTTAAAAAATTAATAGTTATAGTAGTTAAAGTTAGTTAAATTATGTATTATTACTATTATGTTTTTAAAAATTTTTATTAGAAAAAACTCCACCATTAAAAAATTTGTTTCATAAATGAGGGTAAGAATGTCAATATATTTATCATAAATGAATTTAAAAAGGTAAGTGTATGTATATATTGGGACATTATATATATAAAGTGTGTCTATCTTTGAGCGATAAAAACAGTACAATATTTAAGGTATGTCCATTTTCATTGCACTATTTACTGTCTAGGGCACTACTTATGCCTTTATTCTTTATTTTTTAGTTTTTTTAAATGTTTTTATTTTTTATATTTTAAAAAGTAATATTAAACATGTTGACGCGTCGGGACGAGTCATCTTCATTAATACGATAGTTATGTGATTATCATATTTTTAATAATTATGTTATGTCTGTGTCACAGGCCAAATCCAATTAGGCCACTCGAGTCATGTAACAGGCACGATATATACATATATTATACTAAAGTTAAAATATATGTAAGTATTTACGATATTTGACTGTATATATAAATGATACGCGAAAATACCAATAATATGAGAGTGAAGTGGATAGGGAAGACAGGCGACAGTTGCGGTATGAAGTGCAGGCGGTTTACAGTTAAAGTTTGGCGGTTATATATTAGATTTTGTTAAGGTAAAGTATAGAACAGATTTTTATATTCTCATTTTTCAAACTTCATCCCGCCACTTTCTCTCACTTGTGTTTTAGTACCTCTATTTTCATTTTTACCTTTTTCTTTACTATTTTTATTCTGATTTTCTGTTTGTAGAGCGTTTATAATGGGGAGTTTTTTTTATTTATGTATAAATTAGTTTATAATAAGTGAAGTTTATTGAAAAATAGACATTGCTTTTTATAGAGAGGTTTATGAGAGGTATGTTACTATAAAATATAATGAGAAATTTATGAGTAGAGAGAGTTAAATAAATGAGAAGTTAATAAAATACCGATGTGACAAGGTTATAAATCTCTTAAATAGATTTATGAAAAAAGATGTTCTTTTATTGAAAAGGAGTACGCTACATGTAATTGAAATCGGACTGGTTATTGAATTAGGAAAAAAAAACTAGATGATTAGTTAAGTGGCTGAACCGGTAATTTAAAACTAATACATACATATATAAGATTATTTAATTTTTTCATTACTTAAAATCGTTTTGATTCAACAATTTTTTACCGATTCGATACCAATTTACTTTAAGACCAATATAAAGAGTAAAATTGAACCAATTTAATAGTTGATTCATCAGTTCACCAATTAAGACTTTTTTCTATAACATTGGGTATGCCAACAACTTAATAAATTTGATATATACATACATAGAATCAACCTTGGATTTGGAATCACTAAACATCCCACAATAATTTGGGAAATTGGAGTATAGTGTGTACATACAATCTAGTTTTAATAGTATAGATATTTAGACCTGGTAAATATTGACACGACACCTTTTGATACAACTCAAATATAATTTATTTATGATTCGTTTTAAATTTCTTAATAATTTAAAATATAAAATACTTAAAATATCTTATAATATAAATGAAAAAAAATATAACAAATGTAATATTTTTTTTTTGACAAAACAAATGTAATATTTAAAGACAAAAGAGGTTGGTTTTGGGCAAATGATTGGTACTTAACCAACATTACATCAATGACGTCTTTAAATTGATCATAGAATATGCAACAAAACAAAGGAGACCCTTTGAATTTGAAAGTGTGGGAATTCAAATGAGGTAAGTTTGAGAGGAATTAGCAAAGGAAAGGTGAAAACATCTTTGCTTTATGGAATTAAAGATTTCAAATGGTAACCGATCCCCATGCTAGAGGTCTCGTTTCGGGTCCGTCCAGGTTCGATTTCTGGCGTGGGAGCACTCCCCTTCGGTAGCTCCCAAGCCTCCCGGAGCGGTCTGGAATAGTCGGGGTCCAATGTGGCCACCGGATACCAGGCGGTGTCATCGATACGGTGGACCCAAAAAAAAGATTTCAAATGGTCTCCAAAGCTTCACACATGTGGGCCTATGCTACAAAATAAAGAGATTATTATTTCATTAATACTGTTTTAATTATTATATACAAATTTAATATTTTATTTTTTAAATTTATCTTTTTCAAACCAAACCTCTAATATGTTTAATTAATTATTCTAATTAATTTTTGTTATAGTATAATTGAATTTTACTTAATCAACTTAATCTTGTAGTAAAAATCCAAGCATAAACTAATATAAGGAGGCAACTAATAGGCATAATAATTCAAATTAAGTGGATCGGATGTGTATAGTATTTTTTTATTAAATATCATTATTTATGACATAAACACTACAAATTGAATTTATATTATTTATATTATATCATAATCATATACTCACAAATTATATTATTCGGTTAGAAAATGTCAACCTTACAATTACACATTTAAATTGTTGATTTTTTTTTAAGTTAATTTAAATTGTTGAGTTGGTATTTAGTTTATTACTTTAGTTCATGGTGTTGGCTTTGTCCTTATACACTAATATTGAGCAAATTAAAAAAAATAGAGTATTTCATTGTAGGAGAAAGAAACTCAATTTCAATTAATTAATATAAATGTAAAAACATTAAATTTTAATTCTAAAAATTAATAAAATTAGTAGTTTTACTTGAATAAATATGTTTGAGACATTTTTTAAATGTGAAACAAAACAATTCAAATTTCTTAAACACAAAAGTGGGCTCTCCATCATATCTATGTGTGTATATATATATATATATATATATATATATATATATATATATATATATATATATATATATATATATATATATATTTATTTTATATCTGTGTTTTTT
>CANYCX012512828.1:0-11479 GCA_948193385.1 Breynia disticha f. nivosa | reverse complement strand
TCGTGTTTCAAGAATCGAAGAACCAAGGTGGGCGGTGCACTAGATGTTGTCCTAATATTATGTCATACTAATTGCTTGTATTGAATATTTTTAATGCCTATATGTTATTTAATGGGTTGTATTCAAATTTGGATTTTTATGGATTTCTTTCTTTGTAAAACTCAGTTGGGTTATATATACATACACATTTGGTGATATTTCTATATATATTTTTTAAACCCCTATGAAATATTATTCAGGCAATGAAGGATTGAATACTTTCAAAAATTGAATGTGCATAAATGGTTTCCATTATACTATTTTTTAAAAAATTTTTATTTCCAAACCTTTGATTTCTAAGTTCGGGTACCACTTAAGAGATAAGTACGAAATTGAGTGGTAGTCGAATTTGGGGGTCACACAAATAATGAAGGGCGCTTTAAATATGGGAAGAAAGGCCATTTTGTAAAGAATTGTAGAGTTACCAACAACTCATCCATAAGAACTCAATGCTACAATGACAAAGGAAAAGGGAAGGAGGCTCTCATTGCTAGTTGGAGTGATGAGGAAGAGGATGAGCAAACCTATGAGGAGAAAAATCTAGCACTCATGGCAAGGAGTTCCTCAACTAGTGATGATGAGGATGGGGTATGTATTTCATCCTTTAATAATATGAATGATGATGATGATTTATATGATGATGATTTGAATGAAGCATACTTGACATTGCAATGTGATTTTGAAAAAGGTGATGAAATTGAACCAAAGCTCAAGATCATCTAAGAAGAAGAAACTAGAAAGTGAGAATGTTATTTTAAATGAAAAATAAATTAAATGAATGCTTCTTGTTTTAGTGTTATGATGATTGATGCTAGAAAAATGAAGTTGATGAGTCAAATGTGCATGTTGATTGCTTAAGAAAACAATGTGAGCAATCTAATGAAATTAATAGACTTAGGAAAGAATTCTCATATGTAGTTGGAAAATTTATAAGTGGGAAAGAAAAATTTGAAGAATTGCTTTCATTACAAAGATATTTAATTTCAAATATGGCTTAGGTTGTGATCTATGTAAAAGAGATTCATCTTTAATAAACAAGTCACTAAAGAAAGTGAAACCAAGTCTAATGCATCAAAATTTCCTTCATGTATTAGGTGTTTAAAAGTTGGTCATGTTGTTTACAATTTACTAACTTGAGAAGAAGTGTTAAATTAAAGAAGATTTGGATTCTGAAAGTGTGATACTCAATTTTTAAAATCCTTTTCAGAATATCCAATATTTTCTGTAAAATAATATAATAAAACATATAGGTAAAGAAAATAAGATACATGCCTTTCGTAAAACTCGGCCCACTTTTATTTCAATAAAACACAAAACCGCATTAGCTATAACTTAGGTTTTAAAACAAAATCCAAAGCCCAACATGGCATATATATACATATATGTACAAATGTACAAAACAAGATCCAAATACAAAATCTAAAAGAACAAAAATTTTGAGTTCCACCTCAGATAATATCGTTCAACTCCGATCACAGCAATTTACAGTCCAAATGGCAACTACCTACGATCTGCACAACATTAAACAATCAAACTGGGGTGAGTATTTAAAATACTCAGTAAGTGATGATTATTTTACCATTAAAATGAAGTGCAAGTGAATCTTTAGCCAGCTCGGTCATGTTCGATGGATACGAGGTTGTGCTCATCTTTGAATTCCCAACTGTCACAGTTCATGCCATGTTAGAGCACGGGGTCATGCTCAAATCAATTTCCCCATAAATCACATAAGTATATTGTGTGCTATCAAATTGATCTCCAACACGATGGCGTGCTGAGCTTTTGTTTTGAGCATTATGTTTCATTTCATTTTCAATTTCTAGCAAATAAGTTCTTTTAATGGTTATGCATATCCAACATATTTCCTTTACCATATGTATAATGTCTTCATATAAAAATACATATAAATCACACTTGTTTGCATATTAGTCGTATCAAGAACCAAAACATTTCAAACCATATATATACATATCATAAGCAAAGATCTCATTTTTATATCACAATCAACATTCATAAATCACATAGAAAATCTCAATAATGCTAATCATGAATGCCAACTCAAATGAATATAAATGTCAATGCAATTCCTAGGCGATATGCCCTAGGGTATTCCTCTTTCTCTTTCTTTTTCTTTTCTCTTTCTTTTTTTCCCTGGTCCCAGACTGGTATCCAAAGTCCATTTGAAAATTCGTCGATCTCAGACTGGCATCGAACCCAGTTCAGCATGGAGCCCAGCTCAGAATCATCCTTAGGCCTAGCCTAGCATATCAGCCAAGTGTCACACAATTAATGCAACACAAAATGAATCAATGCATGCATATGAACACAATGCGTGGAACTTAAATTTAAAATCCATTTTCCCTGATAAAAATATAAATAAAGAAATGATATAAAAATTATCTCTTTAAAACGAGGAGAGAGAAAATATATACATGTTGTTTATACAAATCTCAGCCCAATCCTATTTAGTTTTTTAAATAAAACACAAGTGGAAGCAAATTGTTTGAAAAACATTCAATTCAATTGTTTAGATCATGTAAACATCACATTTAGCCATAGTAAGTGTAAGAACAGTTACCTTGGAAATCGTACAAAGTCAGTGTCGGGCTCAACTATAGGATTCAGGAGAACGGGGGTTGAATCTTGAACCATGTCTATTTCTTTGATTTCATGGAATTTATATGAAATTGTAAAGTAATGAAGTAGGGAAGAAGAGATAACATAAGAATTTAGAGTGGTTCGGCACAACCTTGCCTACTCCACTACCTTAGTACCTCTACCAAGGATTTGCAAGCTTCCACTAATATCTTTTTCTTTCACAAATTCACTTTCAAGACAAGTGAGAACTCTATTACAATGATCTCTTGCTAAAACTAACACTACAATAATACTAAAGTCAATAAATGAACACTAACAAACACTTCAAACCCATTACAATGTGCTTCTCTCAAGCTTCAAGGATTTTGCTCAAATGCTTGTCAAAGAATGAAAACTTTGTTTACAAGAATGCTCAATATGTTTCTGAAGTTGTAGAGTTATTTCCAGCAGTTATTTTAATCCTTTTATACCTCTCTCTTGAGTTTAAGGTCGTATCTCGCTGTTCTGTCCTGGATAAAAACTGCACTTACATTAATGTACGTTATTTTCCTATTTAACGTACGTTAATTTGGATAATGTATGTTGTCTTCATTTCAGCCTACGTTACTCGTCATCTGGGTTTTACTTGAAGTTCACAAGAATAATGTACGCTAACACCAATATTAACGTACGTTAATTATCTGTAGAATTCAACAATTACTTGAAAAATCAATCTTTATCACTTTAAAGAGTTTCACATTATCAAAACCAAGTTAGGGACGTAATGTTAATCACCCTTGATCCAGCATCAACTTCGATCCTAAGTACGTATAGATCCTCCTGTACAAAATAAGCATTACTAAGGCTGTTAATACACATTTCCCTTACTGATTTTATACTCAAAATCATCAAATACACCCTTTGTATATTTGTTCTTAGTTTCACAGTAGCCTTCATTACGAACCAATTCTTCTAACATCATTCCCACTATGCGTTACATGATCTAACACAAGTTTTTAACTCAATCTAACTCATTAATAGTAACTTCTAACCTAAATCAATTTCGTTCCAATCCAGCATCAATTTTTAGCAAGGTAAACTTACACATATACCCAAAATCAACCAAAAACTCAAATTTAACAAAAATTTTTATCGAGTCTTGAACGTTGTCTTCTCAATCGAGCTATCCTCAACTCTCAGCTACCAATGACCTAACCTCAAGTCAATTTTAGAAAACATTTCAGCTCCCCGCAGTTGGTCAATCAAATCATCTATCCGTGGCAACGAATATTTGTATTTCACTATCACCATGTTCAGCTGGGGATAGTTGATACATAATCTCATAGTACCGTCTTTCTTTCGTTCAAAAAACACTGGTGCTCCCAAAGTGATACACAAGTTCGTATGAAAACTTTTTCTAATAACTCCTATAACTCAACAATTGCCATCCTGTATGGTGCAATAGATACTGGAGCTGCTCTCAGAATAGTGTCTATCCTAAAATCAGCCTCTCGTTATGGTGGCAATCCCAGTAACTCGTCAGGAAATACCTTAGGATAATAACAAATTATCTTCACATCTAACTTAGGTTGATTCAGATCAATCAATAAAGAAAGATAGTCATCAAAACCCTCTTTAATCAGCCCTACAACAATCACTGCTAAAATCATTAACCTCAATCACAATTTCTTGTATATAACAGTCGACCATAGCCTGATTTCTGGATAACCAATCCATCGTTAGAATAATCCCAAACTCTGTCATCCTCAAAACAATCAAATTGAAAAAATAAGTTCACTCACTAATATGTAGCTCAAAATGCTGTAAGATATGTATGAATAACACAGTACTGCAACAGGCATCAATATAGAAATAGTATAACTCAAGCGCTCTATACGACCTCCAATATTGTCTACTACTTACTCACTAACAAAAGAGCACGTAAAATCTGGTTCAATCAATACCAAGGTAGTATATGAAAAGATAAAAATAGTACCACTGATTACGTCTGGATCCTCTGTAGCCTCATCTCTAGTCATAGCATAAACTCAGGTTTGTGGTGCTGACCCTGATGGTGCTACTGTTCCACTAGATCCACTTCCTCTACCTATACTAACTACTCTACCTCTGGAAGCTGATCCCCCTCTAGAAGTAGAACTAGAACCTCATCCTCCTCTACCTCGACCAGTGCCAGTCAATGTTGTAGTCCTGGCATCACCAACACTACTTTATTTAGAAACACCTCCTCTCTGAGGCTTCTGTATTTGTGGACAGTCTCTGGCAAAATGTCCCAATGGACAACATGTATAAGAACGTCGATCATCTCTATCAGTAACAGTGCCTATACCTCGACCCTAAAGAATAGGAGCCCTAGTGGAATAACCTCTACCACCTTCAGCACCTCTACCAGACTATCTACTCCCATTACCATCTGTCTCTCTAGGTGGCCTAAAATTTGTCTTCTTCTTTTTCTACTGTTGAAAACTAGAACTACTTGAGACTTTGTGTCGCTTTCCTTTAGATTTATCACCCTCTGCTTCTAACTCATCTGCCTTGATAGCTGTCTCAAGTAACATCTCATATGTTGGAGGTTTCATCTCAACCCTATTATGAATGGCATACCTTAGACCCCGCTCAAATCTATCTCTACTCTTCTTGTCTGTATCGACATCCTCTAGAGCATAAGAAGACAATCTGGCAAACTCTTCCTCGTACTCAACCACTATCATATCCTTCTGTTTCAACTCTAGAAATTCAATCTTTTTGTTCGTTTGATAATATGGAGGAGTGTATTCATCAGTAAATCTCATCATAAAATCATTCAAAGTCAATACTGGAGGATCTATCTGACTATCTAAAATCGACTCCCACCTATTCTAGGTTGTTTCTCGAGAAGAGAAGCAGTGTACCTCAAACTTTGTTCTAATGTACATCTTATATGCGTTAGAATTCTCTCCGTATGTCTCAGCTAGCCATCAGCCTCAACAATAAGCTTGAAAAACATTCAAACTCAACAACGCGTGTATATAGAAATATACAAGGACAAAATACAAAATGTGGAAAAGATCTCTAGAGCTAGACCTTTGACGTAAGTCGCAGCTGAACTCTGATCACTGTTGTCTCTATCTAAACGTGCAGCTACCTACGATTTGCACATCATTTAAAGAAACACACAAAGCTAAGTATGAAACATACTTAGTAAGTAATCTTAGCTTCAATCATATCAACATTCAACATTTAATTATGTGCAGGGGAAAAATATAAAACTGCACAAGGACGTGCTTATCTATTATCTCCCTATGGCAATTGATTATGCCAGTAAAAATCACAACCATTCAAATCATACAAGATTTTCTAACCACACATGTATATATCTCACTCAGCACACAACAGCATTAAGATCACACAGATCATATTTATACAAAAATAACATCCACATAGGTAATTCATACCAATCAATATTCACAAAGCCTAACACACAACAAACACAAACCACACAGGTTCTATATAACACAGATTGCTATATTCCACACAGGAGAGCTCATATCATTATATAAATGCAAATATAGACAATGTTAAATGCTAATGCAAATCCTCACAGGATGACCCAGGTATTTATCCTCTGTTCCACACAAGAGAGGATACCTTTATATCACACAAGAGAGGTTAGGAACATAACCTGAATCTGAGCACACAGCTCATAAACACAGACAGAACATAGCAAGTCCAAAGTCCACACAGGTAAGTTATTTGTAACGTCCTGGAAATTGTAGGATTTAAAATAAAAAAATTGCATTTATTCGGATCAAATTGGATTGATTAAGGAAACAATATAAAAATTAGTAGACAGTACAACCTTGAGCATGCCCTCCTGCTCATGAAGGAAGTGAAGGACGACCTCGTTCTCATCCTGGAAAATAAGCACGCCATCGTGTTGAATTTATTTCAAAACAATACCGTGCACGACAAAACAGGAACTCGTGCTGAGAAAAGCACGACCCTTCCTCTGGGTCATGTTCACTGGGACTAAACTGACTTGATCGATTTTATTTTCCATTCATTTCAAAACACAGAAAAGAAGCAGATAGGTTGATTGGAAACCCTATAAAGGTGTTCAACAGCATCCCTTAGCAACAAAAACATTTTGTACTTGCAAAAATCAACCCTAAGTGTGAAGGTAAGCTTATATACTTATTCTTGAATATTTGTAATTAAGTAAGCTTGCTGAAAACTTGTTGGATTGAAGTAATTAGTTGCTGGAATGTTGCTGGAACATGGCTAGGAGTTGGTTGTTATTCTAAGAAGGAAATGAGGTTCCTAAATGAGTGACTTATGACTTAATTACTTGTCTAGGAGGAGCTAGACGATTACGAGTCGAGAAATCGTTGCAGTTTTAAAGCGGTGGAAGCAGTGCTTAGTTGCACGAATTTTGAGGTTAGTGGTTTCCACTTACAACCTTTATACTTAGCAGTATCAAGTAGTTTTGAAAGTGATTTCCTCAGTTAAGTAACATTATACTTAAAGGAAACAAAATGATAAAGAACATAAAGCTTAAAATCTTTAAAAGAAGATTAAAATACTCATATGTTATGTTTTTGTAAAACATAATTAGATTTATGTGATTTCTAGCTTGTGTTCATATGAGTATTGATTGTGATTGCGATTGGTATGCTCTATTTGATTACATGCCTGATTGACATTATGTTGACTTATGGTAGCGTATGACTTGTTTTGGCATCTATATATTGAGCATGAGACTTGCTTAATTTGAGCATACATTTGAGATTATCGTGTAGCATTTTGAATGGATATAATCATTCATTGTGTTGCATGTTTCAGCATGAGATACACACTGTCAGTTAAAAGACTCCTGACATTTCATTTGAGAGATTCCCAACAATTTGGTGATTTATTCACGATGCTGAGTGAAACGCTCTTTGCCATGTGAGACTCGTGATGCCAGGTGAGACTCACGATCCTGGTGAGATGCTGATAGATGTAAGCCCCGGGCATTCGCATATCTGTGCGCTTGAGATTCATTGCATACACGAGATTATGACATTCATATGAGCATTGATTTTTGCCATCTATATATGTATGTTGTTGATTATGAGCTGAGTTCATATGTAATGGTATGTTTGTTATATATTTGATGTTGGATAGCTTTTACCTATGCATAACTTGTTTGCTAAGAAAGTTAATGAGATCATATTGTAAAGTACCAAAATAGTAGCTCAGCACGACCATGTGGTGACCAGCACGCCCCGTGCTACCGGGTCCTTCTGGGATTGTGTATGAGTATGCCCTCATGCTCTAAGGTAGCACGATCATGTTGCCTAGGTTTGTGATATATGAACACTTCTCGTGTTGTTTTAACAGGACGTGCCAACTGAGAAAGCTGTTGAGCATGTCCTCGTGTTCATCCAGCACGATCTCATGTTGTTCCCCTGTACTTCATCTACTCAATAACCTGATTACAGTGTACTCATGTTGACAGACCCGGCTGAGGCTGAGGACTGGTTGAGGCATACTGAGAGAATCCTCAACTGATTATAGTGTACTCATCAACAAATACTGAGGTATACTACTTTATGCTCGAGAAATCAACCTGGAACTGGTGGAAGATGGTTCTAAAAAATCAGAAAGATCCTCTAGTATTAACTTGGGACGATTTTTTGAGGAAATTTACTGACAAATACACTCCTCGGTTGTATTTGACAAAAAAAGAAGATAGAGTTTCTGGAGCCGAAACAGCGGGACAGATCAGTTACTGTGTATGAGGCAGAGTTCACATGACTATCTCGTTACGCTCGCGAGGATGTCTATACAGCCTAGAAGAGGAGAGATATGTTTGAGAGAGTTTTATGATATGTCATTCATAACAGGATTGGATTGAAACCTCAGACCTGTGAGATCTTGATTGAGGCAGCTCTTAAAGAAGAAGAGTTAGAGGCTGAGGGGGATAAGAAGGAAAATATAAAAGAAGGCAATCGACAGAGAGCGTCAGACTCTCTCAGAGGTCGCAAAGAAAGAAGAATAAGTCCGACTCCAAACCACCGCAAAAGAGAGGTGGTGAGGCCAGTCGACAGTCTGGGCGAGGAGGTAGGAGGTATAGTTCAACCAGACCTCCTATTTATCCAAGGGATACATCTGAGAGGGATACCAGACAGTTGTGTTATAGATGTGATCAGCGAGGACATTTTGCTAAAGACTGTGCACAGAGACCGAGATCTGAGGGAGTCAGTGTATCTAGACAGAGTAGTGCGGGTAAGGCTCCGACTACAACAGCCAGTGGTTGTAGCAGAGGTAAAGGTGGACGTTGTTTAAGGTCCACTTCTAGAGAGGATCAGCCTCCAGGGGTGGAGCTAGTGGTTCAGGTACAACAGGTATAGTTGGTGGTTCCGCAACAGCGATATGGTCAGCACCACAGGCCAGAGTATATGCTATGACCCGATATGAGGCGCAGAGGATCCGAATGTCATTACTGGTATGATATTTATCTTTACTTATCCTGCATTGGTATTGATTGATCTAGGATCCACATGTTCTTTTATGAGTAAGAGTGTCGTAGAACATATAGGTTGTAGTATCGAGTAGTTGCGGTATACAGTTGCCGTGTCTATGCGTACTGGTAGTACTATTATAGTACAATAAATTTCATGTCATTGTGAATTCAGGATTGGCGAGTCGACTTATTTGGCAAATTTTATTATTCTGAGGATGGCTGAGTTTGGTATTATCCTAAGGATAGATTGGCTATTTAGAAATCGGGCCATGGTTGACTGTTACTCGAAAGAAGTCATTATAGATGTTGACTGCAAAAGAATGGTGTTATTAGTTGGCGAGAGGGAGGTTATTCCTTCCTGCCTGATTTCAGTTTTTACTACGGCGAGGTTTTGGGAGTGTTGTGATGCCTCTCTAGAGTGAGTGATTGACGTGAATCAGCCTAAATTGGAGGTACGAGATGTACATTTTGTACGAGACTATCCTGATGTGTTCTCTAACGACTTAACACGTTTAACCCCATAGCGAGAGGCAGACTTCAGGATAGAGATGATACCAGGTGCTGCACCAGTATCTATTGCACCGTACAGGATGGCAGCTGTTGAGCTATAGGAGATGAAAAGACAGCTAGAGGAGCTATTGGATAAAGTCTTTATAAGCTTAAGTGTTTCACCTTGGGGCGCACCAGTGCTCTTTGAGCGAAAGAAAGATGGTAGTATGCGGATGTGTATCGACTATCGTCAGCTGAACAAGGTGAGAGTGAAACATAAGTATCCATTGCCACGGATAGATTATTTGGTAGATCAGCTGTAAGTAGCCACTGTGCTTTCCAAGATTGATCTCAGGTCAGGTTATTGGCAGTTGAGAGTCGAGGAGGACTCGATTGCGAAGATAACTTTTTGAACTCATTACGACCATTTCGAGTTCATCGTTATGCCTTTAGGGTTGACGAATGCAGCAGCAGTCTTTATGACATTGATGAATAAGGTATTCTAGCCCTATTTAGATCAGTTTGTTGTGGTATTTATTGACTATATTCTGGTGTATTCGTGAGATAGAGAGGAGCACGAGAGATAATTGAGGATTATGCTCCACTTGCTGAATGAGAAAGAATTGTATGCTAAGTCCAACAAGTGTCACTTCTAGATGTCAGAGGTTGTATTTCTAGGACATATGATCTTTGCAGAGGGAGTGAAACCTAATCCTAGCAAAATAAAAGCAATTCAGGAATGGGAGTCTCCTAGGAACGTTACTGAGGTACGAAGTTTTTTGGATTTATCTGGTTATTATCGTCGATTTATCGAGGATCATTTTGGGATAGCTAGACCGATGACATCATTGTTAGGGAAGAATGTTCTATTTTTCTGGACTGATAATTGAGAAGAAAGTTTTTGCGAGTTAAAGAAAAGGCTAGTTGAGGCTCCAGTTCTGATGTTACCTTCATCAGAGGGTGGATTTATTGTTTACATCGATGCTTCTAGAGCTGGGTTAGGTGGAACATTAATGCAACACTGTAGAGTAATCGTATATACTTCACATTAGTTACGACTGCATGAGACTAACTACCCAACACACAATCTGAAGTTAGCAGCGATCATTCATGCTTTGAAGGCTTGGCAACATTATCTATACAGAGAGACTTTTCCAGATATTCACTAATCACAAAAGTCTTAAGTATATTACGACTTAGAAAGAGTTGAACCTTTGACAGAGAGGGTGGATTGAGTTATTGAAAGATTATGACTACATAATAGAATGTCATTCCAAAAAAGCAAATGTAGTTGTGGATGCTCTGAGTAGGAAAAAGAAAAGGGATGATGACTCGGTTACTTATAGAGCAGCGTCTCTATTTGCTTTGCGTGAGCTACATGTGCAGTTAGATCTGATCAAGGATTAGATGTTAGCGAACATTAGAGTTCAACAGTAGATGAGAGACTTTATTGCATCAAGGCAGATTGAGGATGGTCATTTGATGCAAATCAAGAGGAATGTTAAGAAAGTAAAGCGACTACTTTGCATCGACTTGATGAAGATGGTGTGTTGTATTATAGAGATAAGCTATGTGTTTTGGATATTGTATAGTTGAAGATTGTGTCGATGACAGAGACTCATTCTTCTGCGTTATCAGTTCATCTGGGCAGTACTAAGATGTACTAGGATATGAGAGAACAGTATTGGTGGGTACATATTAAGAAGGAGATAGCCGAGTTTGTAGTTAGTGTTGGATAAAATGTGATATACATTTATATGTTTTGATAATGTGCTAAATTGATATTGTGCTTAATTGATAAATATGTTAAGAATTATTTGTGTCTTAATTATATGCTGAATTGATTTATTTGTGCTAGAATTATTCTCT
>CANYCX012512249.1:0-11459 GCA_948193385.1 Breynia disticha f. nivosa | reverse complement strand
TAGATTCTCTGCCAGCACTTGATCTGTATAATCAAATTCGATAAATTCCTGACGAGGAAGAAAACCAGCAATCAATTCTGCAGCAGCTGAATCCTTGTTTGATACATGATTTTAATTTTACCTATGAAACAAGACATTTTCTAGATAAAATCACCCACAAGTCCTAGCAAATCATCGTCTGCACTAGGCCTCCTCCTCAAGTCCTCAGTATTCAAAGATCTGGTGGAGAAGAACTTAAGTACTGCCGACAAAGACCGGGAAATTGACGCGAAGATCCTCTGCGATGGCATGAATGACATTTTCTCCAATGGAATCAACCAAGGAACTTTTGAGTATCTTGCAGACAGGGATTCAGTTTTACCAGGATTAGAGTCGAAGGTAGAGAGCAGCAAGTTACTGTATAATGGATTAGACCACTTCCTATGGAATGACTCCCTTCTCTTCTTTGCAGTAACTGACCATCTCTTCCATTTCCTTCTTCCAGTCCTAGTTAACAGAGGCAATACATGTGAACTAACCTCTGATTTTGTAACATAAAGTGCACCATTGTGAAATCCAATAACAGCAATTCGACTGTTATGTACAAGCTGGTAACTAAGTATGTTAAGAAATTACTTTATCTAAACTCATTTTCCATTTCTCAAGCAATCAAATGCCAATATATGAGCCAACCTACAAAGCAAATAATAGCAGATTCACTAAATTTCCCATACATCATGGGTACTGCAAATATTAACATGTAAATAAAAAATGGTTCCAAATCTTTCCTTCATAGCTGTTGATCATCCACATCAAGTGTATCTGGCAGATCAGAATCAGTTATTGACTCGCTGGCTGTTCGCGGTATATCAAAAGGCTCCTTCAGACGTTGCTCAGTGAAGGCAGGTTCCAAAGTCTACAAAAAAGCTCAAATGTAGCTCTAGTCTTTAAGGTCTGTCATGTCCTCTCCAGCCTTCAAATTAATAATCTGTTCGGTTTTCCTGAGAGAACAAGTCCTCGAATTGTGTCCTGTTTGATGACATAGTCTGCAAGAGTATCTTCTTTTTTGTCGAGAAACTAAGGAACTTCTGTTTCTGTCATGATCGTGTGGTTTTAATCCAGTCACTCGAGGGCATGTCCTGCAATTATGACCTCTTTGCCGACAGATTTTGCAGCGATGATGCTTTATAGTTCTGCCATTGTGATTGCTTGTTGTTAACTTTGGACATGTTCTTCTGTTATGACCTTTTTTTCCACATACACGACACCTGAAACGCCTGTCTATCGAACTGTTCTTCAGTTCTGGGCAGTAGAATTTCCTATGCCCTTCGCGTCCACAATGTCTACAGAAGAATTTTACTCCTGCAAAAAAAAAAATCGGTCGATATCCATCCGATGAGCAACATTTAAAAACAATATAAAAAAACTTATCACTTCATGAAACTAGGACAAGAATTCATCATTGCCAATTAATTCTGCACATAAGAAAACACGTTCCAAGAAATAACTAATGTTCACATACCAGAAAAACTTAATGCATTAGTTCATATAATTGAAAAACTTGTTGCTTGCAATCAGATCACCTAAATAGGTAATACCCATTTCAGTAACTAAGCGAGGAAATTCATTGCAATTGTTTCTACTGTAGTTTCTCCTATTAGCTAAATATGGATGTATTTCATATTTGGCAAATCTAAAGCAACAGGAAGGTGATTCCAGCTGATGTAATATCATGTCACGTATTAGTTTCATGTAAAGACTGGTGCCACATATATCTGTTAACTATGAGAAACTAAAGGTTAGGCTAGAAAGTTTGTCGTAAGCTTTGAGCAGAATATTCAAAATTCACCTTTCATAGAAATGCTTCGCTTGCGACGGTTTTCAGGATCACTGAAGAAAGCTTTCAATGCTTCAGAAGTACGTTTCCTAGCAGCAGCAGTTCCCTTGGCTTTCTGCATTGCATTGATCAGATCTTAACAAAAACATTGCCCTTGACAACAATATCTTAGATCGTGTACTAACCAGTTTTACAGATTGAGTATGTATCTTTAGCAATTATAAATCAATCGAGGTAACGAACTCGTGTAAATCACGTACCTTTATAGCAGCCACTCTTTGTGCTTGAAGCTTAGGATCACTATGAATAATCTTCATTCTCTTGCTAAACAATCCAGTTTTGGCGTTGAGACTCTGCAAGCATCCAACTAAACAAAGTAACATTAAATTCATAAACTAAACAATCTATAAACTCCTTGCAATCTTTTCAAACACCAAGACCGCATGAAGAAGTTTGATCAACAAGGTTGAAGCAGGCAACTCACCTTCAGCGATCGACTAATTTTCAATCCAACTTCAGGAGAAGGTGACTGATACACACGCTTCGATTTCCTCTTCACATACAACTCTACATCCAATTTGTCCACCTCATCATCCTCTTTCACTTTCAGCGGAGAACTAACACAAACAATAATATCTTCAACAACATTTGAACAAAAAATGGATACACATTAAGCGTAAGTTACTTACATTGATCGAGCCTTTTCCCATGGTCGCTCATCAATGGACTCTTCCCAAATCACACAATCCCCAGAGCATTGAGGACAAGTAATTATACCCTGCAATCAACATCACAATAACTTCTAAAAGACTCTTCTTTACAATATAAAGGGTACAACTTACAAATAACCGGAAAAAAGCAGCTACCTTTCCACTACATTGAGAGCAATCAGGTCTTGCCCTTTCAATCCCACACTCTGCACAAGGAGTATAACCTCTTCCTCTACAGCTCGGGCAGGGCAATTCCCTAATGTACTGCCCGTTCGGACCAAACCAAGAACTAGGTTTTCTTGCACTTGACACACCATTCCTGATATTCAACCTCCTAATTAAACGAAATGAAACAAAGTTGAAACAGTTGATGGGAAGGGAAAGCAGTAACCTTGGTCTCAAATCAGCCTCAAGTCCAAAAATTTCATCGGAAGGATCGTAACCCAGTTGGTTTTTCTTTGAAATAGACTCCTGGTTCATGCAATAGATTCGATTTGAACCAACAAGTTTCAACAATCGATAATTTTGTCGTCTCCATTGAGGTACCAGAACTCCAACATGCCCGAAAATGGAGCTCATTTTCAGTCGTTGTTTAATTTCAGTTTAGTGTAATGGTTCAGATAAGCCTTTAAAGTACGGCCTACGTGTTGAGACAATAGGCGACGTGAAATGAAACGAAATGAGCAGAAGCGGAAAAGATATAATCGCAACTCTAATCTTATTTCTATATTTTTATTACGTAAATAATTTTGTTTTGTATTTCCCACTGTTTTCTGCTAAAAAATATCCTTCTTCTTCCACCTTCAAATAAGGCTGCTCGTGCTTGACATTTATTGAATTGAGTTAAATCAATTAACTAATAATTTTTAAGTTTAAATTAATTTGATTTTAACTTTAAAAGTATTTAAATTAGTATCTAAGTAAAAATTAGACTGCTACTATTCTATAGTATTGTTTTGTTGAAAAACTATGTTTGAGAAGGTACATACAAATTTTTTATCTTGAAATAAAAAAAATAAAAATTATAAAAACATATATTGTAAATTATAAATATGTTTGCGATAATCATGGCTTCATTAATTTGATAAGACGGTATTCGGTTGTCCTATTCGAAGTTTCAACCGTCCCGGCGTAGACCAATGGAAACAGAGTCTCGAGCAGCACGCAATGTCCGAAGAAATATATCAAATGATGGAATTAGAGAACCGAAACAGAGAGAGTGGCTACTTCGCCCATATAAGCACAACAGATTATTGGATATGGGGAAGTAGATGTATATCTGTTTTCTGGTCATTAAACTCGATTACCCAAGTATCGACAACAAGAAACAAAGAAGAATCTGAAAACAAAAAAAGGTCGAAAAAGCCAAACATCCAATTCCATAAACCAAGCAAAACATGTAAGAGGTTCATAAGTTTCATACAACAGATAATGCTATGTCTCAATGCTTAGACAGGACACTGGTGGATATGCAGAGGTTTCAAGAGCCCCACTTAGTCAGCGGTCCAACTCTGCTCAACAATCTCCCGTACTCTCCTATTGTATTCCCGTTTGTTTTCACTAAACATCCGAGCAGCTTCCGAATTTGCAGGAGAGTTTGGATTTGGGTCGCACAGCAGTGACTGCTCCAAGAAACATGTTAATGCTTTTAGACATGACACAAATAAACAGGGAATTTTCAATATTAAAAAGGGCTGATCTATTATTTTCCTAATTGGGCCCCAATTTTCTGCAGTGGAAGGAAGAAAATTTTGCGCAAAGAAGTATGTCTCGGGTCAATTTTACAGGACAACCTACTATCCACAGCTGTCCACCATTCATCTCATTACAGAAAGAGGCCACAGCTCAAACACATGCATTGAATTCATACCTTGACAACACATTTTTCATAATATTCAAAAGTAAGTTCAGATAGTTGGTTTAGTACCTGGATTGATGTAAGTATGGCTGCCACATCATAAATTGGACTCCACTGATTTTGTAGGATGTCCAGACAAATGCTTCCATCTGCATAAACTAACAAAAACAAAATATGAGATCAGTGATGAGAAGCCTCATACCAATTGATGAAAATAATAACATATCGCACCTGAAGCCTGCAAGATTTATTTATTTTCCAAAACAGAATATCAACAGAAAAATAGCAATATAAAAGAAAAACCCCAACTCCAACACAAACTAGAAGATGAAGAATAATGTATTGCCATTATGAAGACAAGCCATCATATCTCATTAAGACATAAAGCTAAGCTAAGACCAAATGATAGTCTCGTTAAGACATAAAGCTAAGCTAAGACCAAATGATAGAAGACGATGAACTTGAACCAGAGAACACCCACACAAATTGTTCATGAAGCCTGAGGCGATAAGATAAAGATACAACTAGGCCAAATGCAAGTAGTACCATTGCAACTAGGCCAGAGACTAGAATTAATCTTGCAAATACTCGTCAACTATTATTAGTGGAAAACTAGTTATTATTTCTTGATAAGAAGTAAGAAAATTCTTTTAGACAACTTACTGTTGGGATGAAACATCCGAGAAACAAAACGCACTGTGGGTGGCTTATTCGGATAATCTTCCGTAAACTGAAGCGTCAACTTGAACGTACCTGAAAGACTCAAAGATAACATGATATGAATCTACAAGCATTAAAATATAATGATCTTCTAGGGAAAGAAGAAAAAAAAATCTCATAGTGTTGCCAGAAAAAAAAAATCTTATAGTGTTGCCAATTCATTTTACATGATAACTATGCTTCCATGATAGATTTAAATTCAACATTGGAACCTTGCATAGGTAAAACCTAACACAGAAACAATAGGAAAACGAAACAAGAAATAAATTTGATCAGATAACAATGTACTTTCACACTGAAATAAGCACCCAATTCGTAATAAAAAAGACAATAAAAAGAGACCAAAATCATTCGTAATCCAGTTATGCATCAAAATATGTCTTACCTACATTCCATGGTGTGTCAAGCACCCAATTCGCAATAACAAAGACAATAAAAAGAGACCAAAATCATTAGTAATCCAGTTATGTATCAAAATATGTCTTACCTCCATCCCATGGGGTGTCATCAGGCCTGCAAGGCAATAAAGAAGACCCACACATCAAATATTTATAAAATCACAAACCATAGGATCATTATCCCCATAATCATTTGCTAAATATTAAAATTAGCTAAAGGACTACGAAATAAGGAAAGAGCTACACTAAATAAAACAGAATCTGCAGCCTATGTTTCTAATAATCCATCCAATGAAATTTATATAAAATGAGTCAGACAAATCACGCGCTTCATACCCGAATATAACAGCATTCCAAAGCATAATATTGTTGTCTTGAGGAGCACCACTAATTCCTGCAGGAGGGTCTTGCTGCAACCTCTTAAAATCCCTCATCAGTCTCTTCTTCGCCGGAGTTGACATTTCACAAACAACGCTAACTGTGAAACAACCATAATCAGTACACAACAAATACGAAAGAACCTAAATTATAGTAAGCAAGAAATACTAGTATCTCACAAATCACACAAAGGGTACCAAGTTCGAACAATTCAACGAAAACAATGTAATTCAAGTTGTTCAAATAACTCATATCTCCACTTAATTACCCAAAAGCCCCAGACTTAAAAAATCCAACAAATTGACGCGAAGCTTTATCCAAGAGCGTGAATTTTAAGCAACCAAAAAGGCCCAACAATAACAATAATCAACGAATAATTCAAATAAAATCTGATTCTCAATCTTCATCAAGGAAACACAAAACAAAACAACAGATCTAGCAATACAAAACAAATTAGGGTTTTGTCAAAATTAACATCGAAAACACAATCCGAATTAAAGAACTTACAGTAAACAAAACCCTCGTGGCAAAATAAGACCGCTTAGACGTGAAATAAAGAGAGAGAAGTATAAATTATCAAAGAAAAGCACCCATTCCCCAAATAATCGAATGAAGAGATTGCTTTAACAAGGTCAGTTTATAAGGAGAGAGAGAGAGAGAGAGATTAGATTCTTTTCATTTCATTTCTATTTATTTGGTTAGAATGTTTATGGGTGGCTCAGGTCAGCGGTCGCTATATATTTATTCTAACCCTTATTTACTACAAAATCTTCTTTAATAACAAAATTTATTTTCTAACCTTTAATTTAATGTTTGGTGAATAAATTTAAATTGTATAATTATTTATATTATTATTTTAAATCTGAGTAAAATCGATGGAATAAATCATGAGTATTATTAAATAAATATTGTGATAATTTTTGTAATAGCAATGGGGAATGATTTTTATGGAGCCAAGTCGGTAGCCGGTGGCTGGTGACACGACTGCCGTGTGGGGATTGATTTTGTATTTATTATTTTTGGTTATTATTGCAGTGGTTGTGTGAAATGCGAGTGTTCTAGAAAATTCCTTGCATTTGCAGGAATCTTTTATTAGATGGGGTTTTCGTAGATGGCGTCGTGGAAGGGGACCACCATTTCTGTAAGAAAACGATTGTCGTATCTGGACAGGTATTACGCGGGTTTTACTTTTAAGGTTTATAAAATCGGAATTGAATAGGAAAGAGATCGGTTCTGACAGTTCGATTATTATTACAGTTCGGTTTTTTAATTAAGGATAAATCAAAGTGTGGATTCCGCATCGGTGGCTTACTATTCATAATTCTTAGAATCGAAACTTAAACTGCAATTAACCAGTTCCAACGTTCAGCAAATTAACTAGTTCCAACTGTTCAGATTGGGCGGTTCCTCATCTTTGTCATACAACTTAATGACAAGTCGTTGGCTTGAATGTAATGAAATAATAATGTTTTAAGGCCGATTTTTTTGCGCTCATCTGATCAAAGCTGCAGGCTTTTTATTCCTTGTACTGCACCTCTACCCTTATTCACTTAAGACACTGAGGGAATTCAATATTTCTTACGACGTTTTCAAACTGTTCGACCAAATGACTCACCGAAATTTACCCTCTTTAAAGGCTATCTTTTCTGGTTTCTCTCGACATGGGTTTTCAAGGAAGCTTTTTTCGTGCTTAAAGATGTGATCTTTTGTAAACTTAGGCCAATTCTGTTAAGTGTAGCGAGCGCGTTGCGTGGTTGTGATACTTCAGGGTTGTGTGTTCAGTTGCATTGGAGTTTGAACTTTGAAGATTGGTGTTGTTGAGACTGTTTACGTCGCGACGTCGTTTTTTACTGTGTATTTGAATTGTGCAGATGTTGCTTTGGCTAAGAAAAGTGTTTGATGTAGTGCATAAGAAGTGTTGTGAGTTAAAATGCTTATGTTTCTGGCCTTTTGCAGAATGAATTGCCTGGTTAGTGTTAATGTGTTCAAACAATTGATTAAAGTTTCAGGTGAGAAACCAAATTCGTTTACATTTTATATGTATTTTATCTCCGTGCTCCAGTGCTTTGGATCAGAAACTTGGTAAGGAAATGATTAAAAAGATTACTGAAAATCCCTGGACATAATTAGGTTGGCGTTACATAGCAGAGAAATATACATAATTGCTTCTCAAAAAACTGAATACTGTTCTTTTTGTGATCTCAGTTCTCAACCAAGATTTGCTCCGCCTCTGCATCTCATGAATTTATTATGGGTGATTGCAGCAGATATCACTTGTTCAGCATTTCTTTGGCTGAAAACCCGAAGTAGTTATCATAATGGTTGGGGGGCTCATATATGAAACAGGAGATCACATCTCGGAGTGTAATTACGCCAACTACTTCTTCGTCATGGTCGCCTGCTACCACATAAATTCTGTGAACCGCCCTGGAAGCAAGGGTGTGGATCACACTGCCGAGGCTTGCATCTGGCTTGCATGTTATTGGTGGGACAACTTTACCACTTTCTCTAGTTGTTGAAATAGTAGTCACGAAATCCATCACAGTGAGCTTCCTGAAATGAAAATGTCAATTATCATTCACTTGGTTGCTTAAACTAAAACAACAGTTTTATCACTCCGCCGCTCTTTCATATTGTCTTGTAATGATGTCGGCTTATTGTACCTGAAATTGGAGAAAAGTTCAGGTTTGAGCAGCAAGTTTCTGATGTCCCTTATGCTTACATTTCCTACAATTTTCTTCTTTGGTCCTTCCACAACTGGAAGACCACCTATATGGTTATCTTTCATTCGCTTGAATGCCTCCAGAATAAGCTCATTGCTTTGGATGCTAATGATCTGGAAAGCAAGCCAAAAATAATCCACTTGAGAAAAAAGACAAGTAAATTATCAGTCAAAAGGATACCTATTTGAAAAGTTCTCACCTCATTAGGAGACATGAAAGGGAGCCCTAAATTCAGTATAGACTCTGCAGCAATGCAGTCAAACCAGTCCCTACCCTTGCAGCCCTCTAAGCCTTGAATAACTGCAGATTGTGTGATAAAGTTCTTGAGATCAGCTCTTCCTGGTTCAATCACAGGTACATTTCTCTGCCTATATTTTGAGAGCAAAAGCAAGACACTCAACATGGAACTCTCTGTTGCAACTGGCAGGAAAGGAGCCCAGCGGTATGATTTAAGTATTGCGCTCACCTGAAAACCGTACAAGGGCATACAAGAAGTACATTCACAAAGGAAAAACAGAAATTGTAAATGCAAGATGCATATACTAAGCTGAGTGTTGAACTTGATCACTTACAGTGGTGGACTTGAAGGGTTCCTCTTGAAGGATAACTTTGTAAAAGTCATCGCCCAGTTGATCGGCTGCTGTGGGCGCATCTTTTGCCACTACTCTATCCGCAGCCACCCCTCCGGCTACGGCCGCACCAACAGCTGCAGCAGTTAGGCCAACCACAGCAGCAGGACCAGTCATGCCCATTGCTACTGCTCCCAAGGCACCAACTGCTCCAGCACCAAAACCAGCTGCAGTTGCAGAGCTGGCTGATAAAGCTATGGCTGCAAGTTCAGCACTTTCCAACACCCAAAGAACAATCGATGCATAATCTATGATTCCTAGGTATCTATCTCTCCAATCTACACTAGTAACTGCCTCAGAATTTCTCACAGGTGCAGCCATAATGTTACACTCCGAAAGAATTCTAACAGCATCAGCAACTGTTGTGTCTCCTAGAATTTCGATGACTGCAATAAAATTAACAACGTACTCTCTCATCAATTCCATTCAAATCAAATTACAGGTTCACACATGCATTTGAACGAAATGTTTCACCTTTGCCTCCAGGCACCGGCGGGAATGATGAGACAGGAATCCTCTGGAATGCAGCTGTTAAAGTCTCCTGCAATGAGTGTGGTAGCTTCTTCCTGGATTGCACAGTCTCAAAATAGGCGTCGCAGCTCGAGAGCATCGAACGATCTCTAATTTCTTGTGGTTGAGCCATCTCTCTGCAGACTCAATTTGTCAATGGTATGTCCATAATTCCTGATTTTAATTCATGAATCCTACTATTCCATGATTACTACGCTAATATCCCAAACGGAATGCAATTGCATACAATTATTCACATTACCAAGATCATGCACATGGTCGATGCAAAAGAACCATCCAACATTAAAAGGCAGACACATACCTGTAAACTTTCAGTTAGGATGAGATTGGGACTTGTTTGGTAACAACAAAAGCTTGGAAGCAGTAATTGGGACGCTTGGTTCAGTTTTGGTGATCCTATGCAAAGGCGAAAGCGGTTTGTGAAGTTGCCATGTGCAGGTTTTTTGGGTCGTGGAGGTGTAAGGGGTCACCACGTGTCAACGTCAGACCACTGCGGTTCCGTATTTCACGGTAACGCCTGTGTACCATGTTAATCTGTTGAATCCGAATGGACAATAATCGTATTTTTTTTAGGATAAGGTTGTATGATGAGACGTCATAGGTTAAAAACAAAGGTGTTTCATCGAACTTGGCCTGCTGTTTTCTTTGTCTGAACAGCGAGGTATTCTGAGCACTCCAGAATAATTCTCGTTCGAGTCGGGCAGAATCACAAGGGCGGCAAAGCTCTCCCAACCAAGTTTTAACGCAGCTTCGTACTCAGGACTCGAACTCGATATCTCTGGTTTATACATTACCAATAATTCTTAGACCGAGAAAGGAAGAGGTTAAAAAAATAATGAAAAGTAAAATAATATTTTATTATTAGAGATTTTAAGTGATTAAAAGTAATGAGGATATATTAATTGTAAATAAACAAAAAATACATTATTATCTTAGAGTGATTGTTATTGTTATTTAGAAAAATTACATCAATTTTTAGCTAATAAAAATATTTTTGTATTTAATAATATTAAAAATTATTTTTATTAAAATTTTTTTTAGTAAAAACAACGTTTCAAAAAAGTTATTACTTAATACTTTGTGAAAAAAAATAGCTTTGTACTTAATATTTTATTTTTAAAAAAAAATTCTTCTTTAATTTTATTTAACTTTTATAAAACTAATATATTAAATATATTATTTATAATAAAATTTTATTTAAAATACTAAAAAATTAATTTTAATACTTTTTAAATTGTATTTTTATTATTAAAATAATTTATAAAAATATTTTTTACAAAATTTTAAATAATTTTATAATTAACAGTAATTCCTTTATAGTATATTATTAAATAATCATCTATTAGTAATTTTATAAATAATATTTTTTCTTATAATAACAATTTTCAACAAAGAAAATAGGAAAATGCTGGAAATTTGGAAAGAAAATATAAATTGAACCATTGAGGCTTTCACTGAAACCTTAATTTACTAAACTTCAATTTTAGAGCAAAAGAAAGGAAGAGAGAGCTGAGGAAAGGGAGATTTGGAGTAGAGAAAGTGATTTTAGTTTCATTCTTACAATCAATCATCTTGAGTTGATAAGGTAAGATTGGATAAAAGTTTTCATTGTTTACTTTAGGTTTATGCTTGATCTTTGATGTTTTATTTAGACTTAAATGGAGGTTTTGCTTGCTGGAATTACTGGAATTATGTA